>VTPC01005432.1:0-108334 GCA_011009095.1 Ignelater luminosus | reverse complement strand
AAACAGTGTGTCCAAACAAGTTTGAATTCCAACTAATAGCAATATATTTACTGCCCAAAAAGATTAGCTTAATAGGACTCAGACAATATCCTTAAGAGAATATTTTTCCCTCACCATAGCAATTTTACCGTAATTTTCCTTATATTATTTTAGGTCAACGATAATTGTCATGTTTTCGTTAATAACAGCAGCCTCTTGGTAAGTTTCCTTGGTTACTTCCAAACCTATTATAACTAGGTGTTTTTGTTCTTTTCTGATTAAAAGCAGAAAATGATCATATATTAAACACTTTGGAACTTACTAAACTAATGATATTCACTCTTGGGTTTGAAATTTATGCCAGATTTGCTTTAAGTGATGTCTTTCTTCAATATTTATTCATCCATAACCATTATAAGTCTACTTCTCTCCGCAAGAAAGCGTTTTAGCAAAAAATCTAATTAGGTTTTCTTTCGATTTTTGATCCTAGAATACGTACCCGAAGCTATGCAGTGGAATTATGAAATACTCTGAATAGTAAAAAGTTGAAATGTTTTACAAAAACTACCATTATTTGCACTATTGATGCTATTGACGCTATCTGCTACTAGACAAACGCTGTCATAGATAACAATGTTTTTTATCAAAATTGTGTCCCTTCAAGTTGTTAACTACCAGCCACAACTTTTTCGATACAGGTATAACGTAAAAGCGGAATTGCGCTAGTAAAGAAAAATATCAAAGTAAAGATAAAACATCCAGCAAGCTGATTCAAAATGTATTTTATATTTTTAGTAGGCAAGTTGCATTATATGAAAGTTTTGCAGATACTTTTCTCGTTTTAAGCATTATTCGATTACTTACAGGAAACCAAAGCACCGATTGGCTAAACTAATTGTGCTCAATGTCATCAAAATCCAGAAAGACAGCAATTTTTATTGATATTTTATATCATTGGCTACAAATTTGCAAGCGTCTCATGACAGCACCCGCAATATCCCAGTATTTATGGGGTTTCCTAAGAAAGATTCTTTCCATGATGATATCTCATTTCGAAAGTTAGAGATCTCTAACTCTGTATTTCTGTTGTTCTTCGAGTTCTCAGAGTAGTGCAGAAAGTAGTGTGAACTATCTCAAAAGGTTCAATACCCTCTCTCATTTACTTGGATGGAGATTTGTCTTCAAGTTCTTGTCTTCAATCTCAACGAAGATTATCGACTACTACTACTAACTACAAGATGACAATGCTCAACTTGCTAAGAATTCAAATGTTCGTTCCCATGTGTTGTCTATAGAGTTCCAATCATGTGTTTCTAACATTCCTTTCTGAAAGTTTACTTTTTCTTGCATTTTAAAGAATTCAAGTTTCTACACCGTCGAAAAGTATAACAAACATCAAGGGTATGAGTTCAGTTCTCATCATACCTATTTTCCGTTTGGCCTTTGCCAATGCACTGTGTCAACTAATATGATTTCTATCTTATTTTTTTTATTATTTCGTCATTTTTCTTCACTGAATCGGTGAAGCTAGTGTTGACGCTCTGTATAGCTGGCAAATTCTTCAAGTTTTCAGGCAAAGGTTCTTAATGGAAACTAACAAAACATCTCAGTATCGAATGTTCTTCCGAACACTCTACAGTTACTTATCTGTAACTCAGTCCTATTGTAATCAAGAAAATTAGGCTTCTCGCACGTGAAAGTTTTTGTACAGACTATTCTAAGCCTTTCAACATTTTCACAGAGTTTACTTTAGATGAGCGTAATGGTTCTTATCTTTGTGACAACACTAATCTTCTTAAATAGATAACTTTTAATGTTAGTTTTGGTCATGAGCAAGTGTTCTTTATTATACCGAAATCTTTGCTTACTAAGTAATACAAAATTTGCTAATGATCTGGAAAAAAAGCCAAAAATGCACAAATGCAGAATTTCCATTTAATAATTTGAAGGGAGCAGTCTATAAATGATTGTTATATTGCTGTATTTTATTTCATTTTGGGAAATTAAATAACTGCCTGTATTTGTTGCTTTCCATTTTAGGCAAAGAATTCCTTTCACAAATCAAATAAGTTTTAGGTTTTTAAATGGAAACGCGTTTAAACTGACATGAGAAAAACTTTTAAATCCCAAAAGTAAACTTTTTAATACGTTAACGTTTTAACCTAAAATAGCAAATGTACTATAAAATTAACGCTTTTTTGAAGCAAGATTAGTTATTTCAAAAAAAAACAAAGAAAAATGAAAATCAGACTATGCCTTACCAGAGAATAAAACTTTATCTTTCTCTATTTTTCTTTTCAAAGTAATATTTTAATTCACACGTAAAGATGATAATATCGACGATAGAAACTAGAAAAACGAGCTTAATTGTTGGTAAACTTCTTTGTTCAATCCACAGCTGTTTTGTACAAAATCTATGAAAGTACAACCAATAAGTATTGTTTTTTATAATTTCCACTCTTTTTTTTCAATTTTCCAGGAATAGAATCTGGGCTGCTATTACTTCAGACAAGAACTAAACTTTCGAAAGAATTTTTTCCATTTAGCCTTTCCTTCTGATTCTGGGTTAGAGCTCAAATTACCAACTTCTTATTGTAAATCCGTCGTAAAAGTCCTGATCCTTTAAACAGCTCCCTTATGTGAATCTTCATTTACAAACACGATATAAAGTTTCGGGGAAAGTTTTTACCTACGGCCGACATTCTATCATCTTTAATGTTCGTTATTTTATATCTGGTAAATCCCTAAACCACGAAAGATAAAATTAGGGTAAATGTAAATTAGATACGTCATTTAATTTTCAATAAAAGTACAAGCGATAAAATAAAAACTTAAAACAAGGCGCGCTCTTTACAATATTGATTTTCAATCACAAAAGGATGAGTTTGGAATTAGAATGCATTTAACAATCCTGAACAAAACATACTTGTTTATATAAGATGGTGCAAACAAGAGAGTTATCGTTTTATCGACTGCGCTAGCTGTAGTAGTCCTCTACGCCTTGAAGCAGATATCACTTTCGTAAATATTTAAACGTTCGATGTTCGTTGGGGTGCATTACGTTGTTCTCACTTGGTGAGCCCTAGGGCAACAATCACGCCTCTATTTCCACTTCGCTGTTTAATTAGTGGTTTTGCTTTCGCTAGCTGTAGGATATTTTGTTTGTTCTGTTTTAGGGTTGCTTTTCGCTTACTCTGGATCAAATGAATTTATAATGCATCTATGTTTTTAAGTATATTTATCGCCCATCATCGTTGTTTACCTAGAGGGTCCGCGAGTATCATCATCAAATCCAAATGTTTAAAAAAGGAATTTGTTTACATTCTTGTTTGAAAAAACAATTTGTATTATTTGAACAAATCGGAAACCTATCTCTAATTACCTAACTCAATCAATCGTGTTTCTACAGAATTTATATCGAAGTTTCAAATTAAATTTTATAGATGAAGGTAGTAATATTAATGTTTATTTCCAAATTTAATATCAACATCTTTTGAGTACATTTCAAGTTAGCAAGTTTGGGGGAAGTGATATTAATCTATTAATGTCGGGATACGATTGATGCAAATCGCTAAAGTTTGTGGGTGACCGAGCGACCTTCGCAAAGGTATTTAATCAAATAACTACCCTAATTTCGTAATATTCATAGAAGTCCTTTCCGGGAACAATATTTGCTCACGGAAACAATGTTTGTATAATAAAGGTAATTTATTTGCAAGACACAATTTCAAATGCAGATTTGGTACAAACAAACTTGCTTATTTCTTAAAAAGCTTTTTCGGTCGTTAGAGGAAGTTTTAGTTTAAAATTTGGAACAGAAACAACCGAATATCTTACAAATATTGATTTGTCACTTAAGCATTATTGGTATCAAGAAACTTGTTAAACATTTGTGTCTAGCTCTATTTAGCATCTTTGAAAATTTCATCTCTTTGATCAAATACTAGGATACGAGGGCACACATGCATACATATGAGAAATATATATTAAAATTCTGTAGTTCTCAAGGAACACACGCCACAAAAGCAAATGAAGTTGTATGCTACTGTACCACTACCATTTTTATTGCATGTGCCAAACAAACTCGAAATTTCTGACACACTAGCATTCGAGTTGATGTACGAGTAGTACAGCTTAGTAGTGTGGCACTCTTTCGTACCTAATCTATTGGTCTATCATCAAATGCATTTATTAATCTCACTAATAGTTATTTAAGCAACGAAGGCGGTAAGTACGTTTTACGGATTTGAGGGTAATAGGTTTGGGGACTGAAGGCGTAGCCCAAAGTACCCAATATTACCCGAAATCGATTGTACTAACGCCCGAGATTTCAAATTTAAAAAAAATTGAAATTTTGTCAACATTTTCAATTTATTAATAAAAACTTGAAATAAATCTTTTTATTGCTTACCGCCCGCAATACATGGCTCGTAAGTTATCAAAAACGCCCGATTGTGCAAAAAATATTTTAATACCAAATAGAACAATTAAAAACAAGTGGGAAAGTTTTAATTAACAAACCAAGCCGTTTCCAAGATACAATAACTTCCTCTTCCTGTAAAACCTTGGAATGAAACACTGTCAAACTTGTTCCAAATTTATTGTTTATGAAAACACAAAAGAAGTTGTTCGAATGCTCTACATCTTTTCTGGAGGGAGTTCCTCACGTTAACATTGCATTTTCTCGAACACATTCAGTCATTCACAGCTTGGTTCAATTTGCTGTTGTATTTCGGCAATTTTAAACTAAACATCTGAGGTAACCCCAAATACAAACATTCAAAAGATGTTAAATTAGAAGATCTAGGAGTTCATGAAACGGTACGTCTTTGGCCTATCGATCTCTCTTGAAACTCTAAGTGTTATCTAACAGCTAAATATAAAATACGACAGCAAATCATCCTGTAAAATCAAACGTTGTCTCGGTTCTAAGGACACATCTTCCAAAAGGATGGATAATCAGCAAGAAATCGTAATGTAAGGGTTCTGTTAACTGGTGTAGTAGAATCACCCATTCATTCAAACTCAAACGCTGTTGATGTCGATATTCGGACATTGGGAACAACGCCCCCCTTTTGTGAATATGACCTTATCGTTGAAAATAATACTAAGAATAAGATTTGGGTGTCCAGTAGTTTCATGTTAAGCCATTGACTGTATTTCATTCTTGCTTGATAATCAGGATGATTTAGCAATTCCATTAATTATCGTTTCAGAGTCAGCATCATTTCCTTAATAAAGTTTTCCAAACGACCGATTTGAAGAAGCCTCGTCAAAATTAGAAGTACGTAGTATTAGAAAATCGAAAACTTAAAGAACTTACCGATAAACAAAGGGTAGAAGACGTCAATGCGTTAATACAGTTAGAAGTGAAAGCATTAATTACAAAGAAACAACGAAAACACTAACAGATCTCGATTTTGAGAAACTACTGTTACGACTACAAAAGAAAAGCAAAGAAGTAGTCAGTCAAAATGTGTAGGGTAACATCAGTAAAATTTTACCAAAGAAAATTGTTACACTTTTGGACACAAATAATGAAACGCATTACCCAGAACCATAATTGAACTGATATGTACGTAGACGTTCCCCATAAAGTAAAGTACATGGGAAATGAAAGAGAGTCGTAAACATGTATTTCCAGTGAGGTTCTCAAAGCTGGTAGTTCTCAGATTCATCAAAATGAGAACACTCTTCTAGAATAAAAAAAAAGTTCATTATCAAAATAGCGTTAAATTTTGATAAAGCAGAACAATCAGGATAAAGCTTCCGAACCCTCATCGAAACCTAACTGTAGAGGCTAGGATACAACAATACAATGGACCGACAACTGACTCTCGGCTTTCTGTATCTCTTTCTATTGTATCATTTTACAGACTAAGAAGGATAACGCCTTAAAAGAATCTTTCAGCAACAAACATTGAAATTACATAAAAAATAAGATTGTTCTGAGTAGTCATCAATACTACTTAGTAGCCGATAATGAGTCAATTAGGTCATGGAAAGTGTAACGTTACTCTAGAGAAATTTCTAATTTTGTTTGTTTGGTTCTCTTTATCATTCAGCATAGAGAGAATAAAAGGTTGAGGTTTAGTGGCCCAGGTAATATTCCTGGATATAGAATGTAGAATAAAGACTTAATACCGCCCTATATCCGACATACTTTATTAGGAACTTCGAGACTGATCTGCAGGATGCATCAGTTAGAAAAAAACTTTGAAAGAATGACATTGATTTGATCCGCAATTCTGTCTAATAAAGCAAAATAAATCAGTACACTAGAATCACTACAATCAATTTACAGCTTTGGCGATAAGGCAGACAGCGTTTGTTCTTTGGTTATCAATATTCCTAATTTAAGCTTATGCTCTTTTGAGAATACTGGTGGTAGTCAATCGTTTTATAACTTTTAGAGTCGATTGCACCAACGATTTGATTTCCATACAAATTGATTAATGATCGAAAGTATGGCTTTTTGATCTTCAGTAAATTTTGGTGGTAATCAAATCGTTGGTGCAATCGGCCCTTAACCAACAAAAGTAAATATGTTAATGGCGATTATATATAATAAGCAGGGATAGACTAGGTTACTGTAACAGGATTTAGATTTAAAGACAGAAGCTTGGTAAATTGATAAGTTAATAAATAAATTGATAGAAATTTAGAATCCTAAATTTCGACATAATCAAATCATTAAGTCAACTTTAGTCGATACCTAGCAAAACAGAAGGAAACCTATTGCTGTAGGTCTCCAGGTTTTTGAAAAGTAGTATCAAATATAAACTTAAAAATCTATTAAAGTAAAAATATCACAACAAAGATTAATTTGATTCGCTTTGTTCAAGAAAATATAAATCTTGCAATGTATCACTTATAATACTGCATGCTAAGTTCATAAATTCGTTACTTTTAGACCACAATTTAATCCATAAGCTGTTTTACAGTTCATGGTTAGCTACTATGATTAAATGTAGTGGTCATATTTGAATCCAACACACATTTTACATTTCGCTTTAGTGAAGAAACAGTAAAAATAACTTTCATAAGCAATAAATTTAAGAATTCAAGAAATACAGTGTAAACGATGCATACGATAAAATATAGCTACCCTTACCTGTCAGTCTAAATAAATGTGATTTCCAAAATTATGTTCGTATTTTTATAAGCTAACAAAGGGATTAGCCCACACTGCAATTAGTCAAAAATGTTTACAACACAGTCTGGGTTAATAAACCTTTATGTATGCACGTTTGTGTATCTTAATATCTGCAGTCGTTCTCAAATTTTGACAAACGATTTTTAACAATGTGATGGTTTACAAAAAACAATTTGTTTCGAAAATTGTGAGACTGCTGTCGTAACTTTCCTTGTATTTACGTCTTTGCTTAATTTTCTTCTTCTGTGCTATCGAGAGAATTTAGATCTCTGGCTTTCAAAACTTCGTAATTTAAAATATTTTGATTTCCAAATTTATTAAATTAAGTTTGTACTAAGAAAATTTTTTAATTTTGCATAAATTTTTTGTAACACCTGTACATAAAAAGGGCTTTTGTTTGCATATTCTCCAGACATAATAACCTCTTGAGCACTAATTGATGTAGTATGGAATGTGCGTATTTTGTGAGTTTTTCTTGAATATAATTCATGGCTTCACTTACAATGTATTTAAGAGACAAAGCTCCAATTTCTCCTATTACTTTAGAGCCTTTAGTTATAACAAATAGTTCACTTCGCACCACTCCTTTATTTGTAGATCGTCTCCGCAACGTCCAGACACATTCGTACTCGTTATTGTAGATTATGCTTTAGAAATACTTTTTCTTTCTTTTCTACAGTGTTAGAAAGATGTACGAGTGCGATTTGTTACAGAGATATCCATCAAAGTAAATGAGCTAACTGGGGCAATATTTAGTTAACAGTAAGTTTAAAGACTGGCTTACACAAAAAGAAAACGAATTACCTGCGTATTAGAGAAATAAAGACGATTTGTGTTCAATATAGCAAGGTCTGTGAAAGAAATCTTTAATAATTTCAAGGGACATAGAATTCACAAAATCTTCTTTGGATTTGATAAAAAAATAATTTTGAGGAAATTAAATAAACTTTGCAAATACAACAAAAGCAATTTTTCACAAGGTCTTTTCAACGGAAAACATGCTTTTTCAGTACTCATTATTTCCTTTTCATCCCAAATTGATGATTCTTTTTTTCTATTATTCTCAAAATAATACTTAATGATTGACCGACCGACGCTATTGATTTCCAAAATGAAATGTAGGTAAGCAGAATCTCTGGGTTATTACAAGATTTTTCCATCAAGAAATATGGTAGTACTAATGACGTCTGCAGATAATTACCGACGAGCTAATTAACTCTATTGTCCGCGCTATAATACTACCAAGCAAAGTATGCCATAGAGTTAACAGCATTAGACAATGGCCTCGACTGAATTCCCTAACGTTCAGTTCAATTAATCGGTGTTCAAACAAGCGTTTTTGCGTTCCGCATGCGTAGACAAAACCATTTCGTTTGTAACCAATACTAATTGTAATTACGAGTTAACTGTATTACTGCATCGCAACGATTTTGTCATACATAAATTATATCCGTTCTATCGGACAGTCCCGCATTTTGATGCATGTTCAATTTATTTCAAATCGGATTATGATTTATATCATTTGAAAAAAGAGATATTCAGTAATTACCTTTTTTCGAGTTTATCTTGTTTACCTCTAATAAATTAAACTACTGGAAACGGCAGAGAAAACCCTACGATATTCATACTTTATTTGTTTTAAACATTTTCCAACTATTTCAATTTATTGTAGACGTAACTTCCATTATTAGGTCGTTTAAGGAAGACTGTATCGATAAAATTGTATCTTTATAGTCAACAATCGTGACACTTACTGTCGTGCATCGTTCACACGGATATTTACCAGTAACTATAAAAATAATAAATTGTTATTATCGAGGCCCTTTTCTCTTTGTTTATACATGTGGAAACAATCAACTAAACGTGAAGCAAAACATTCTTTTTTTTTAATGTTGGTATATAGAGAAAACTTCAAATTAAATTTGATACTAATGGAATCACCAACGGAGATGTTAGAAATAAACAGAAATAATGGTTGCGTGTTAACTTCTGAAAGCTGTAAACCAAGCTTAAATTCAGTCGAGGCTCGTTAAGTTTTCTAAATGAAAAGAACTTTAGAAAACGCCATCTTTGGGTAGATTTAACGTCGTAAACTCTACAAAAGGTGATTAGATGGGGAATGCTCAAAATGGAATTTTATCGCGAGATCCTCACGGTTATTTTACATTTGTGTTTCATTAACAATTATATTAGCTACTACTTTTATGCTATCATTTCAAATAGTATATCATCATTCTTTTTATCAATTAGCCGATTTAAGTTTATATAGCACGAAATGTTCTCTTTAACTAACCTTCTTTATAATTCGTATCTCATTGCTCCGAAGTTTCAAGATGGAAATAGAAAAGATTCTTGCCTAGTAATTATCTCGTTTGAGTTTTACTACTTGTTTTAGCAATTTGCAAGTTCTTGACGTTCGTTCCTTTATCTCCAGTTTCATTTTATTGGGAAAAACTCAAGTATTATTATCTTCAAGTCTTGAATCCTTTGTTTCTATAGTTGTACTATTGTTGTGTAGCGCTATTGGTTATGATCTTATTCTTTTAAATGCGAAAATTTTCAATGTCAAGCCGATTATCCTATAATAAAACTGATAGGCCAGTAGTCCTGGGAAGGCATTCTACTTACCAACTGTCTGTCATCTACCGCAGGCATCTAGGTCTGGTAGGTGTTTTGCTAGGACTATAATATTACTAGAAAATCTAACTATTAAAAAGGTCTTCTCTGTCAAGATATATAAAGCATTAAGAGCCCGACTGAAGGGGCTATTCGGGTCTTCCAAACGTGTAAGAATTAATTAATTTTGCAGAAAACGTCAAAGGATACAAACGCAGGTAAAAGTAGATGACGTAGAGGTACGGAAGATTATAATATTAAAATGTATATTAACGCCACTAAATATCAAAATACCAAGACAAGCTTGTGATAGAGAATAGTTGGAAGTTGCGGATGAATAGGCAAGCAAGCATTGATAATATAAGCAACGAGCAACAGTAAAAAATTATGTTCTATCAGGAGATACTATGCTAAAAAAACATGGGCACCAATAAGGTGGTAATTTTGTTATCTATCCCAAATACAAGAAGGAGATTGAAAGATAATTGGATTTCACCTTGTGATTCATGCAGCAAAACCCAGTACCTTAGTACCAATAAAATGAGCCATTCCCTTATTAGGTTTTTTGAGCACAAGAATTTTCGTAAATGCAAGGTGTTTAGAAAGTAATGAACTAATGCTTAAGGGTAGATTCCTGGGATCAAAATAGGTTGATCGAGGTCAACTTGCAACAAACGAAATAGCTTCCTCAGAAATTGTAAATACAGACAAAGTAACCTTGATTAAGGGTACAACAATGAGTACTAAATGCACTCAAGATGTGAAAATGAGGTGATAGAAAATAAAGACAGAATTATCGATAACACGCGTAAATCTGCAGGAGCCTTGTTGTAGGACAATTAGGTAGGAGCTTTGACATACGACACCAGACTGAAGAGCTATAGTATGGATAGAATGAAAGCAACAAAAACAAAGAAAAATACCTACAATTAAAAGCTTGTTGATGAAAACATAACGAGTATGCAACTACTCCCGATATTTCCAATTAAGAAATTTTGGGCGTTAGATCTATCCTATCTAGGTTTTTGCGTGCAAAGAAATAGCTGTACGGTATAAAGTTAAGTCATTTAGAAAAGTTCACAGAAAGCATACCTTGCAACCAATATTGAGAAAAGCAATAAAACATTACAATGCAGACTTACTAGGAAGGACCACAATCTTAACAAGGCAAACAATCATAAAAACATTGTAGTACTCATTTAGCATGAACCAGAAGCATTGCCAGCATTAACTAATGGGGTAGTTATTTAACAAATGTCTCCATGATGAAAATGTCCTTAACATCTAAACTTTTTAGACCTGCACATAAACTAAACAATCGGGAAAGACGGTACTAGAAACTATTACTAACACTTCATAACACACTTTTGAAAAGGCTACATATTTTTCGTGAAGCAACTAATTAAAGATTTAGTAACCCAGGGAGAAATGTGCCCCATGTTGATATTCCTGGAATTTTACAGATAAGAGCAAACGTATGAAATCACCTAATCTTTTACTGATTACCATTTGGTCTAGATCAGGAACGCCCAACCCGTAGCTCAAAAGCCACACAGTCTGGTTCCTTCTCAGTCTTGTGAAGTCAAGTGCCAAGAGGGAAAAGGAAAAGTCCAATTCCAGAAATATTAAAAGTGCAATACATAATGGTGGCGAACCGAAATTTTTTAAATTCTAAATTGGCTCACGTCAAGTTAAAGGTTGGGCACCACTGGTCTAGGTATTATAGAACAAAACAAACATTACTTATGTACATGATTGGCATGAATTCTGATTATATTATAACAAAGAGTTGTAATATTTCCAACTACAGCGTTATAATAAAAGCGGGAGACGTATTTAAAGTTGCATCAAATGTCGGATTGGTTGCACACCAAAAGTCAAAGCGTAGTTGTATATTGTGGAAGCAAAGCTAAATATACTGAAAGCAATGAAAAAGAAATTAACGACACATTCGACAAATACCAAAAGAGGACAATTCAAAAAACTCAGAAAGAGATTGGACAATAAGATAATCTGGGTAAAAAACAGAAATTGATTAAAATATTGATATACAGAAATTGATTAGAAAAACAAGACGTGTATGATCACCACCTATAGGTGAAACAGCTTCATTTAATTATACATATATGCCCTTAAAAATATAACAAAAAATTTATAGCAATGCAAAACCTCTCGAACCTCGCTTCTATAGATTACGTTCCAAAGCCATTCACATAAATATTAACTTTATGTAGAATTTTGAGTAATGCATGAAAAGACAGTTACCAAAGTATTAATTAAGGTAAGGTTCCGTCATGAATTCAAGCTTTAGTCATAATTAAACCTATTGAGTAAGCCACTCACGTAAAGCATCTAAATGGAGAGAAGTTAAATCTAATTGTTTTTGTGTCGATTCTTTTAGCCGGACAGTTGTTTAATTTGGTACAGCAAAACAAAATATTTCTAAAGCATTTCCATTACTTTTGTAAATTGCGTTACTCAAGGTTCTTATAATAATATTTAAAAAGAGGCGGCTGACATTTTATACCTAATATGTAGAATTCCACCGCAACGCAATACAATTTCATTCTGAAAATCGGCATACTAAAAAACATAATCATCAAATGAACCGTTTCAAAAATCAAAATACATTTTTGATGTTGTTTGTAACAAAATCCTACTTAGTTTTTTATTCCACTCGATTGGTGGTTGTTGTTCTGGAACAGTTGCTGCAAGCTTCTAAAACGAGAGAGCAATCTAACATTTTCATTATCACTTTTTTTATATGAAGCAGCTGAAACGCTTTTTACTTTTTATTTCTCAAATCACTCCTTTTGATGTCTTTAATGTAGACACTCGAAAAAGTCTTTGACTGCCTACGGCAGACATTTTATTAATTTCCTGTCCTTGAACTCACTTCAATTCATTATAAGGAAATCATAAAAGTTGTTTGTTCTAACGTAAAACTCTAAAGGCTAACAGAAAACAATCACTGCATCTTAGAATTTAACAGAAGATTTAACATTTTTCATAAATACTATACGTTTTGTTATAGAACGACAAGCCAATGTTTTACTTTAATCGACCAAACCATCTTTTGGCAGATATAGCAGTATCCAAAAAAAATCAAACCTAAAAGCTATTTCTAACTTTTCTACACTTTACTCTTTCGTTCCTTTCTGCTCTGCTGCGCTTCTGTATCGAGTGATTTGTTGCTTTAATTTATCCACCTCGAGAATACAGAAAAACATTGCAATTTCCACACAAATCGAGTAAAAATTGCTGAGAACATTTTTTTATGGGAATAATTGGAAAGAGATAGAAATAACTGAAAGTAATACATTTAAAGATTCTTTTCTACACAGAATTTTAGATTCTGGCCATAAAAACACAATCTTGAAAATTAAAATTTATACGAAACCTATTAAGGCAACTTCTTACAAGAAGAAAATTAGGACAGCAAATTCAAACATTCCCTTGCTCGTCGTGTCGTATTAAGATTTTTCGCAATTATACTCGCAACCTCTTTTCACAAACAAAATATGTTTGCAGGTGATTTCAGACGTTTAGTATTCAGGAGACAATTCTGAATTCATGATATATTATGAAGATCACACACGCGACAGAATAACGTTGTACGTGTTCCTATAAAGCCGCATGTTTCATCAGAAATGCAGTATGTAATTCTACATAATTCTTGCAGAACGAGACGCTATCAACCATACACATAATTCATAATTGTTAGATGTGAGAAGCATCGTAAGACGTTCTGTATTCACGTGCATTTACATTGTCACGGCAAACCAACAGAACTTGTTTATAAACATTTTTAGACGAATGAATTTGATCTTCATGCAAGATTTACCACTGCAATGCAGCAAAATTGGGATATATTATTTAGCTGCAGGCTGTTAGTATTTCAAGAAACATGACCTGAATGACTGCACGATCATTCATCTAGTATAATGTGAGAATAGAAAACTCATACAAGGGGAATTGTTTCCGATCCTGAAAATAAATGGTTCGTATCAAGTTGTAGTGTCCCCATAAAGCAAACTTGTGACATATCTAACCTCAAAAAGTTTTATCATTTGTATATGTCGACCGTTTATGCACAATAATAATGGAACAAAGGTAGTTTTTCAACAAACGAACGGAATAGAACCTGCACAATAACAATGCTATAATTAATTAGAGTAGCAGAATAAAGAAACAAAAGTAGGAATTAAATGGGTAATTTCCTTATAAAAGCTAAGCTCTAGTAGATGTGACTCATAAAACGCTTGGTTAAGTTTTTAATTGTCCGAAACAAGCATCACAGTGTGTGTCCCTAAAAAGCTTTTCAAAATTATTATTCATATACGAACACACAAACGTAATGAATACGTCAACAAATCTTACAATATTAACCCAGTTTCTATTGAAGCGTTTTTTATAATTCTAGTTGTTTAAACGCCAAAATTAATATTTATACAGGAAGAAAACTTAAAAAGAAAAAGTTGAAAAGTGTAACTTGGAAAACGTTCTAAGATAAAATTTTTATGAGCTGCGAGTTAGATGTGGGACTAGCAGGTTGAGTTGCAAACTTGGGCGTGTTTGAATTTCAGAAATTGCCAGTAAATTATTACACAAAACATATCGTTCATTCCATGCTAGTAAAAGAGTTTACTGGAAAACGCAAATGCATACTGAAGCTTAATTGAAAATCCTTTCATACTAGCGCTAGCAGTTTAAAAGTTCTCACACGGAAGCTATTTGAAAAGTGTCTAGGATAATCTGAATTCGTGAGAATAGAATCACCTAGTTAAGTCTAAGAAGCTTTTTTTATAATTTTCTGAATTTGTTATTTAATCAAAACATAATATCTATACAAGATAATCTCCACTACAAATTCAATAAGCTTTTGTTTCTTAAACTGTTATCTATTATGAAGTACTGGAATGTACTTAAAGAGTTAAGATTGGAGACTGAAATAGGTTTATGGAGATAAAACGCATCTCTAGCAATTCAGCAATAAGTTTAATCAAGAAACCTTGTTTTGTAATTAAATGGACTTCAAGAGATGGTGTCATTAGGTAAGGTGATAGACCTTCATAAAAGTTCTTCAAAACTTCCAAACAAGGGTTGGGTGAAAGTAACCTTTCACCTAGAAAATTAAGCAGCTCACAAGTTCAATAGTTGTTTGGGATTCAATGAATCTAAAAGAACAGCGGTGCGTTAAAACTGAGAAAAACTTTAACTTTCGAGTAAAAAACAAAAACTACAGAAATGATTCTTTGAAAAAAACCAATTATTCCTCTACTATTGAAGAGGTCAAAGAACTTAAACAGGTGATACAGAAAAGTACGCCGGGTTTAGTATATGAAAAAGGATAGATAAGAACCTGCATTATGTAATTGCATTATACCTAGTATTTGATTATGGTTTAAACTGCAACCGAGTGTACTTAGAAATGATCAAATTAATAGTTGTAGAGTTCACATTTACGCATTGTACTGTACAATATGTGTAATTTGCACAGCCTGCTGCACATTAAATGGGGACAGGAAGAAATGCACACGTTATTATTATTATAATAATTATTATAATCTGTATTGTAAGTTGCATCAGACAATTACAATTCAGATTATAATAAAAGGATAAAACGTTGAACAATGATTATGAAAGCTTGAACGTTCTGACGCACTAAATTTATATCAAATGATACACTGTAAGGTATATCTTAACATTTCTTAAAGTCTGAAATAAAAATGTTAATTGAAATTTTGGAAACAACCAGAAAATATAGTTTGGCCACACAGGGTAAGTCAGTAAAAAAATGTTGTTCTAACAAGTAATGTGAATACAGTAATACTGTTATTTCTTTTGCTTTAAGAATTCTTCCGTTTTAAACCAAATTTACAATAAATTTTAGGTACACATAAACAAATAATTTGCAAATCGGTAAAATAAAAAAAGTCATTCCTTTCGCAGATAATTTTCACTAATTTCATTCGCAATAAGACATACTTACTTATTGATCGATTAAACCTTCATGATATTAAATGAAGACCTTGTAGTTTAACACAACAAGTAGTGGTATTTCACCGGTGACGGGAAGGTTACCGTTTCCCACTTATATGATAGACCTCTTAAGTTTCCTGCAGTGTTACACTAGAGTGAAGCTTAAGAGGGTCTTCTTTTCCCGCGAATTTCTCCAGACCCGTTCCCTTGAAAATGGTTTTGCTAGATAGTAGTCATAATAAACTGATAATTAATTGAAGGATTTGCAACATTTTTTACTAAATGTTTAGGTTTTTGTAGTTCTTTATTTGAATTTAATATCGACTAAACCATAACCAGGCTAATAAAAATGATTTTCAAAATGGTTGTTAAAATAATTATATTAATGGAATTTTTTTCTGCTAACCCTTTGAAATCTACAAATTTAAATTTGCAAACGTCAATGAAATCTAACTAACTCAACACAGTACGCTCCTGATAGCGTCAACATGAACGTGAACACCGAGATTTTATCAGTAACGGTAACATCGATACCTTCTTTTAAGGTTCCTAGGGATCAGTGATTATATGAAAGAAAAGAGGCTCAAGGAATGGTATCTGACATTACCGTACTAATACTTAATGTAGAGACTCAGCGTAACATACACATTGAAGGAGTAAACTTCTGGAATGAAGACAGACACCATGATATTGAAACTGAAAAATTAAGAAAGCCAGGATGAAACAGTAAAAACACCCAATATCTTTCACATAGAGCGTACTAACGACAAAGTCTGGCACGTGGGGCTTCTTCTTAAGCTCCTGGCCTCTCAAATTGGTACCCTCCGAGTCATTCCCTATATTATTCATCTTTTATTGCTATGACATCCCCATGCCAGTTGATCCCCAAGTCTTCATTTCTTAATATGTTGGCGACACAGCTCTTTACGGTATCTAAACAGGGCTGTAGTCCTCCTGGAGACGTGACGGATCAAATCTAATTCCACTGAGATTCACATTATTTATTTTGTCATCCTAAACTTATCCAGAATATTAAATTCGATCTAGGAGTCATTTTCTCGTCCATCCTCTACCAGTAAATGGAACTGAAGTGTTCTCTAGATTCTCTTTGTGATCCATAGAGGCATTCCACCTTTAAACGCTAATCCATACACACAAATCTTTCATTCACTTGGCAATTGATTATTATCGCTTCCCCTGCTTTTATTCCCCAAACCACCCCTCAACGGAAGCTTGCGATCTAGCTGGTATCCTCTTAGTGGATGCATGTCTCGAATCGGTATGTTCACTAAGCGATCAATCTCCACCGAGAACATGCTCTCCACATCTTCCAAACACCTGGAAGTTCAAACATCTCTTGGCAAGTTTCAATTCCAACAATCTTCCTCCGAAGGTAGACAATATATGGTACTACAGAACACCATTTCTCCCTTCAGATAACCACTTCAAAATCCTCTGTACACGTGTATTCAGCACCACGTTCAGAATAGATACCGCCCCTTGTTTTTTATTGTTTCAGTTTCTAAGGCAAAGAAGAACCACTAAATCTGAAAAGCATTGCTTTTTCTCAACATTGTGCATTGTTCTGGCTTCCAGTATTTTTTCTAATCAATTATCTTGCAAAATGCACCCTTTCCTAGTGCGCAGGCCTACTCTAAACTATAACTGATATCGGATACCAACATACCCCTAGAAGCAACAATCATGGACCTCGCATTCATCAACACAACAATTGTTATCTATCCATCCTTTCCACATCTACCACAGTTTAGTCTGCGTACGTGCAGTGTGATAATTCTCCTCTACACCATAGGATTCCGTTTCACTGGCTAAAAACGAGATACATCCTATGTACTAACGCGGCAGAAAAACCCAGCCACCCTTGTCTGACAATACGTCGGTTATAATAAAATTTCTCTCTTTTGCATCGGGCTTTAAGGTGGATTTGTCAGTTCAATTAATAAGGTACTAACTTACATAATTGTTCTACTTAAACTAAAAAACAGATTTACAAAGGATAATTTTAAAACATGTGTGGTGCCCCGGTTTTATTTGTTGGACCTGTACGTATACAGCCTGACTTATTATTATTATTTTTCGATGAATAAATGAACTTAATTTGATTTAACTTAATTTATAATAGATTCAACTGAACAAAATGAAGCATATTATAGTATGATATATGAAATGAGCTAGATAAACAGTATGGATTTTAATTGGTTCAAATTATGTATTGTATGTCACATTAAAACCTTCCTTGCAGCTCTAGCTTTAATAAACTTTTTGGCATATTCCTAATGTAATACATAGTAATAAATTTTAAAGTATAACTTCTCGAATTATTAATTCGTAATTGATTTCAGTAAAGACACGTATGTCTACGGTTTGGAATCTTAAAAATATTTAAATCGTCTAAAATGTCGTATAATGTACTTTGCTGACTAAAGCAACTCATTAAGTAATAAAGGAAAAAAAGTTTCAAAATGGGACTTTAATTTTCCTGGAACCTGTGGTATAGTTTCTTTCATATATCTTGAATTTTATGTATCTGCAGCTGAATCACCGGAATTCACTTGTATTGTCAAAATTTCTTGATAAATGTCCAAAATCTATCATAGTGCAGACCTGTAGATGTAATCTTTACAATAAGTAGGTTTCACCTTATATAATCAGCCACTGAACTGATAAGAAACCTAAGAAATTAAGTTTGAAGATTATACTGATGATTGAAGATCATAATAATTCAGTTAGTTTTGCACCAATTTAAGCAAAATATCGAGTATATACTTCAAAATTTGAATCATGTTCATCTTTCTAGCTTACTAGCAATTTGAATGAATTTAATGTGAAGAATCAATCCAAAGTAGTGACTTAAATTATTACAAACCCAAAAATGGTAAAGTCAGTACGGACGTATTATAAGGGAACATTGATGAAAATAACAATGAATGCGAACGGAGATTACAAAAGAGATAAAAAAAAATTTGGGAAAGAGAACAGAAGAGAAGAAAGTAGAAAAAGAACTAGATTAGAGAAACAAGAAGATGGAAAAGAAAAACCAGGAGAGGGGAAAAAAAGAGATTAATATGAAAAAAAGAGAAAAAAAGAGTAAGAACATAGGGATAGCCAAAAAGAAGGAGAATGCAGAATGAAACAGAGGATGAAGAAAACAGAACGGAATGGAAGTACAATAAACAAAGAAGGGTAAATTAGAAATGACAGAACAGAAAAAGATTGACAAAAGTGAAGAAAGAGTAAAAGAAGGAATGGTGTAGAAATAGAAGAGGAAAGTAAAAAAGAAGAAAAGTAGGAATAAGAAACAATGCTTGTATACAGTATGTCACTATTAAGGTTGAGTCAGTAAAATACATCAGGTAAAATTTACATATTGTACACCTAACATAAGTACGTAGAATACGTGCTTGCTTTTTACACTTTTTTATAGTGAAATACTAAAATGTACCAAAGTGTATTTATTACTTTATAAAACAGTAAATCCTTATACTACTCAAATTATTCACAATTCATGATTAATACAAGATTATTATTATTTTCAAAATATATCAAAACCAAAACACCAAATTAACGAATTAGAAGATTCATTATGTTCAGTAATTTTGTTTTAGTTGCATAAAATAAAAACACTGATTATCAAACTGAAAAAAACCTTACCTGTGTGCTTTTAGTCTTGCAACAGCAACATTAGTGAGTGTTTTATTACAGGCTAAACACAGTGCTACAATTTTTTTCTCTGTTTTTAATGACTTGAATTTTTCACTTTCCCAGTAACCATGCCGCGGTTTTCCCACATCCATTATTAATTTTAAAACTGGTGTTTCAGGGTTGGGAAAATAATTCAATTAGTGTTTTGCTACTGCAAGGTAACTTAACAATTAGCAATAAATAGTAAATGTTACACATAGACCATACCACCTGTTCAAACAATGACACTTCTTAAGAAGGGAAAACTTCCCATTCTTTTACAGAAAAATATCCTATCAATGAAGTAAAAGAATTCATTCACAAAGTCTTGAAAACTTATCTAAATCACAAATTTTGTTTTAACTGTTGGGGGATTACTATAATTGTTTCCTGCCCAAAGGTTTTGTACAATCCTTTCAGTATTGATGTTAGTTTGTACTAGGAGAATTTTATATTTAAAGAAAAATGTTTTATTAGCAGGTATTCTAAAAGAATTCTTTAAAAAATTTAAATAGCTGTTAAATCATAAATTTTGTTGTCAATTACTAAGGAATTAGTACAACTGTGTAGTTTGACTGAGTATTCTCCTTAACCCATTAATGACTAATACCAGTTTCAGTCAAGAAAAAGTAATTATTTTTTAAAGGAAGAAATAAATTTTTAGTAAAATTATATTTTTTTAATTTTTAGATTTAAGAATTAAGGGGTGTCTAAAAAATCATTCACTAGACTTTCAAATGAATATATTTTAATAAAACTTCATTTTACATTGGTTTATTTTTCTGTATGGTATAACATGGAGCAATCTATATGTAAAGCAACATTGCGCTTAACACAAATGTGTGTTACAGCTTTGTAACACCTGGCACATCTACGCTGTGTTGGATTTTTACTTGGCCAATGATCTTTACCATCAAAACGAATTTCTGAGAGAACTTTGCTGCTTCTATGTGGAATAACTATGCGTTGTCTAGGAACCATTGCAACAGCTAGAAGTGGCATTGTTATGCGACGAATGAATTCCAGCTGTGGTATTCCAGGTTCGATTACCCGATATAAAAGCCAGGCATTTACAATAGAGCCATTTAGACAAAATCGAAAAATGGGACAGTACCACTTTTTGCTTCGTATATTTATTCGAAGAGCAGCACGTGATTGATCAAATAAATCCATTCCGCCCATGGCATAATTATACTCTGCAATGATTGAAGGCTGAGGTACATCAATTTTTCCTTTTGAAGAGGAGCTGTAATGAAAACATTTCGTCCATGTATTTGCAAGTAAGTTAGTACGATTCGTGGCCAAAGTGGATTGGCTGTTATGTTGCCACCGATAAATCCTTATTTTCTATTATATCGGAACGAATAGTGCCTGTTATGTTCAAATTATTGCTCTTTATTTCAGTCACTAAAGGCAGTGAATTGAAATAGTTATTCAAAAATATGTGACTATTTTCTGGTACAAAACCTAACACCATACTTTTGGTAACAGAACTTCTCAGAGTCATCGTACCATCTCTTTCTTCGCGACCCTGATAAAATCTAAAACGTACACAGTAGCCATTGGGCTTGTTTAGGCACCAAAACTTGAAGCCAAACCGTATGAATTGTTTCATATAATGCCTGCCATAATATGATTCCATGGCTTCATTAAATGACCATGTTTGCGGTAGTAGTTCTGCATATTTTTCAAATTTAGTAGAAATATAATC
This sequence comes from Ignelater luminosus, assembly GCA_011009095.1. NCBI lineage: Eukaryota > Metazoa > Arthropoda > Insecta > Coleoptera > Elateridae > Ignelater > Ignelater luminosus. The sequence goes on along the minus strand of VTPC01005432.1, from coordinate 87,188 downwards.
TAAAATTGGCCTTACTTTCCGGCATTTGTCTTCATTGTTTTCATTATTGTCACTAAAGTGAGGGTATTTAGATATTTGAAGAAATCTATCAGGAGACATGGCTGATGATATTGCGGCATTGTGTATACATCAGCTTTCTTTTCTCAATACATCTTTGTGTTGGGCAACTTTTTATATCCAGAAAGTAGTAAAATTTATTTAGCATATTTTTGACTTTTGCATAATCTCCATGTCCCAAAATAGTTGAAAAAACTGTACAGGGGAACCTCTTTCTTCAATCATCTTGTCAATTATTGCTAGTCGAGGTTCAGTTATGTTTTTCACTTTGAAGCAAGCTTCTTCATTTGATTCACAACGGAGTTCTATAGTCAACCATTTACGTTCAGGTTTTGACTTAGTGATAGCTTTTGTTATTTTGCTTTTTGCTAGCATATGCAACGACTCTGATTTAGCAAGTCGTACATTTAAATCCTTTCTGGACAGTACTGGCACTTCATGAGTTACGTGTTCAACAGAAACGTCATGTTTCTCTTTATCTTTTGTAATAACTTGTATTTCCGAAGACTGAGGTAATACACCCTTACCTAGTAGATGAAGATTGTTTTCATTAACAACCAATTATTCTTCTGGTGCTTCATCTTAAGCTGTATCATTATCTTTTTCAGGTGGTAACAAGGAAAATTGAATATTTTCGGCATTATCGATTTCTTCATAATCAGATTCATATAATGCTTCTAATTGTTTTTCAATACTCAGTGGACGTATACAAAATAATATTAGATAAATCATTCAGTACAAATTTATTTTACTCAAGTACACAATTGTAAAATTTGCATATGCATTTTCACAAAGCATAAACATATCTACATTATGAACATAACCAAAACTTGCATTTAAAAATTTATAGCGTATGAAATTTCATACACCGCTATTCAAATTTACATAAAATTGTTAAAAATGTTTCAAATTTTCTTGTTGAAGAGGTTATGTTAATCAACACACTTATATGAATATAAAAATGAGATAGAACGTGTTCTATAAATCGCGCATTAGAGAAAAAAATAACATTTCGCTACCTTTTCTCCCATTGTGTTAATTTACGCCTTTTCTTCTTTGTTTAGCAATTATTTTCAGACATCTAAAATAAAATTTTAAGATGCAAATTCTCGTGTATGATATTCGACACTTCAGTGAATGCAGATATGTAACCAACTACACAAAAATTAAATTAGTACACGATTCTGGCACCATTCAAGTTGTCTTTGTTATTACTAAATTTTTAGACGTTAGCCCTTAATGAGTTAATATACGTTTTTTACCATATGTCTACATTAAGAATATTTTACATCTTATACGCGCAACCTTACATAGTTTACCCTATTTTTTACGCATAACTACCCAATAACCCAACCCTGGTCTCTATTGAGACCTATTATTTCATAGGTTTAAGTATGTGGGTTTTGAGAAAATACCATTGATAACTTCTAGAAGCTCGATAGGTTTATCATCGCCAATTTTTCTTAACTTTGACAGTAGTAATATATTTTATAGATAAAAACACCTATCAGATCCTGATGAGAAAGAGATTAATACCTAGAATTTGATACTTAAAATATTTAATATTTCAAGGATCATTTGCAAGCGAAAAGTTTCCGACTATAAAAAACACTCAGAACTAGAACACACTTTCATGATTTTCTTATTTTTGAACTTTGCTATCTTTGTCCTAATCAGTCTGTTGCATAAAGAAATGACAACGGAAATATTTTCGAAATCCAGAAATCTATTGATTTCTTCATACAAACCTATTGATTTCTTCATTTATAATTCTAGGTAATATTTCAATTTATGAAATTTACTAATCAGGCATTTCAATCTAAACTGAAGAATACTTCTTTTGAAAATAATTTCTATACCTTTGTAGAAAGTTTGTCCGTTCGTTCACAAACTTAACTTGATCGACGTCGAGTCTTAGATGAAGTTTTAAAACATTAAAATGGTTGAATTGTTCGTAATTCAAAATTTGCAAATTTCTATGCATTTAAATAAGTTCTGCAAAATAATTCCCAAATGTTCTCTAAGGAATACATTTGTAAGTGTGCGTCTTTCTACTAAAAGAGAAAAGTTCTGCCCTAAAGGAATGTTACATTTCTCTAGGACCATGTTTGTTTAATCCTACGAGAATTAACTTCAAGTGGGTAGTGCAGACGCAGAATGTCAAGCATGGAATTTGTGTATGTCCACGCGTAGCTAAACATAATCGTACTAAGATAGTTAACATGAGTTAATACACACACGCACAGAAAGTTTCAAAATCTTAAGTGGAAAAACCATAAAACTATAATTTATTTCTTCCACTTGGCACAGTCTTTTGTTAATTCTACACAACAGAGTTCACTTAACTGATACGATAAATGATATTTTGTTCAACAATTTTATTATTTGTCTTAATTTCAATCTCGTAAGAGAAGTTAGAACTAGAGACCTACTATTCTGGATGAAAGAAAATCGATAAACCCGCAACTCATATACAATCTGTCCCTTAATCTTTCAACATCAACCTAACAGTTACAGCCTTACTAAACTAGAAAATTGTTTAATTAAGAGTAAATTTTTCAAGTAAACATAAATGTGAAATATTAGTACACTACAGTGACGTCTCGTATTAATGGAAAGGACAAGATAAAGCAAAAAGCATGGGTTATGTTCAAAACCTTCCTTGCGTATAAGTTATATGTGAAAAGGGTATGACATGTGAAGTTATGTAATACTAGAAAACTCAAAGTTGCTTTAGCGAATTTAGAGATATTCCTCTTCCGTCCAAGTTATCAAACGCTTAGAAGGTTAATGTGGAATTTGTATAACTTTTTTTGGCATGTAAAGTTGGTAATTACAATCAACTCTTGTCAGTGACATCACGTTGTAATTACTATTTCCGTGTTTAGTATTAATGACCACTAAAAACAGAAATACAAACCCTGCAATAAAGATCTTGAAACGTACTCTATAAACTCTAAATTTCAAAGGACTCGAATTAGTTCGCAACTACTTTTATTACACACATTTCACAGGAATTCAATTACTCGAACTTCAACACACCTGAATCTATATAAAATATTTGGAAGCACCAATTGAATTGAATTCTATTTTTCTGTGGGAAATTGGCATCGGTTCCTCGTAAAAAAGTTCCTTCCTTAATAACGAAGTTCCAAACGATAATTTAAAATACATATCTGAAAAGTTGCAGGATATTAACCTGCAATTTCGTAATACTCAATAACGAGTTAAAAATCTGTTAACCAGGATATTAAAAAGTACTCTGGAAAGTAGGAAAAAAGAAATTCGAAAATAATTATTCAAAGTGACATCAACCAGAGGTCTTTTTACCATATTTCAAATAATATAAGCGGAAACGGTTCAAAGGATCCTGCTAAAAAGACATCAAACGACAACTCTCGAGATTTTGCCCATATATCAAGAACTAAAAAAGAAATATAACCAGAAAACTGTTTACTGCCACATAAAAATTTAAAGAAAATTCTAACAAATAAGGCGTATAACAAGAAATTACCGAGTTATTCAAATAACAACTGCTAAAAGAGATAATTGCGAGTGTATACCGGAGGAAATTTGTGTGCATTTTTAAAAGCGTTCCTTTAGAAAAGTTAATTGTCCTATATTTAGGAATGTCACTCGACAGCCAAAGCAACATTATACTCGACGTCGTGAATTAATTATTTTTAATTTAAAAGTGTCACAAATGGATGTTTATGAGGATGTTATTAATTTAAAATGTTGGCTTATATTAAGAAGAGGTTTTTAAAACATCACCACGGTTACATTCCACGGTTATTGGAGTACGAAGATTCGTAATTAAGTACAATTTTTAAATGATTGCTCATCATTTAGAAAATTGCAAGAATTTATCATTCGGGCTTATAGGAAGTGTCGCTCGGTCAAAAAATTATGAATCTGCATGCATTTATCATTATTTCAAAATTTATTTCAAATTTGTATTTTCGTACTTTAACAGAAATAATTTTTAGTAAAACCGGTTTTAATAATTAAAATTGGACGGGTCATAAAACACAGAAACAATGCTAACATTTCACAGGGTGGAATTAAAATTTATCTTATTCTTGCAAAATTAATTACTCATAAAGCTTGTCATGCCATTGAGATTTTACACAAAAATAAAGGAAAATACAAACTTCATGAATTATTTTATTACATCTTCGAAAGGTTGTTTTCGCAGTAGCAAACATAATACTAAAGTCAAATTGACTACACATGTTACATCCTATTTTCTAGAATTGCTTCATTCTTTTCATGTAAATCTAAAGAACCTAAAGATGTTAGGAAGATATCACAAAATCTATAAAATCATAAATCTATGAAAAATCGGTATAACTAGCTATAGCAATTAACCAATATCGACTTACAACAAATTCTACAACGAATCGTTTTTATTACTCAACGTATTATCACATTTAGAACGGAATTGTAGGAATTATATTCGAAATTGATTATTGCAAACAAATATCCAATACTCTTTCTTAATTTGAGACTTGCTATTTAATTTCTTTTGCTCCAAACCATCCTGGACTGGAGGTGTTTCAACTCAGCAGTGGCGGCTCGTAACATATATAGGCGGGAGGGCACACCCTTTTATAAATAATGTACCTTTTTTATTGATCTGTACTAGTCATAAACCTACAATTATGTTAAGCTAGACCCACCAGCAAACTTATATAAAACAGTTGAATTACAAAAATGAGTGTCCTCATCTACTTAAAGTGGAATTCCATTCTTCTATTTTTGTCTGGAATAGCTGTCACTAATTGTTTTTCTATAGACAGCATTGCTAAAGCTGTCAGTTTTTTTTTTTGTTTTAATTAATCTTAATGTAGAAAAACATTACTCCGTTTCAGACGTTGTCATCAGCATAGTAATTAAAATCTTAAGAACTTTTGCTACTTGTTTAAAAGCTGTTGAGTCCAATCCAAAGGAAATAAGAAATTTTAATATGTTCAAACATCCCGATAAGTTATCGATTTCTACAATCTCGGGTCTCAAAAAAATTCGGTTCCGTTTTTAAATTATGTTTATTGGCCATTGGGAATGCTTTGTAGAATTCTTCAGTATATTGTAAGGGAAGTTACTTTTTGTATTCAGCAAACTTGTTTAGCAGAAAAGATTTTGCTCCGCATAAATGACTACTAAAACTAAATCTAACTGTTATTTAAAAAATGATACAGTCACAAATTTCCCTGGCTGACACAGTCAAATTTTCTTGCATTGTCACACGTCGCCTTTTAGAAGATGTTGCGGTCAAGTTCATTTCTAAACTTTCTGTTTCTACAGCCGGTAAATTATTTCCAATTTCTGTTACTACTTTTTCAAAATTATGATAACCTTCCTTAATTTTCACAATGTCTATTTCAATTTTCTGTAACTGATTGTATAGAATTTCCACATGAGGCATTATTTTACTAAAGAAATCTAACCAGAAATTAAACGAGTAGTCATTTAGACATTTAACAAAACCAGCAGCTTGACAGGTACTTGACATTGTACTTTTTTGGTTCTCCCGACTGGATATTTTCGAAGCATTTTAAAAAACTGTATTTGTTTTGGGAAACAGTATTTATTATACATGAATGAAAATTTCATCTTGTTTGTAAAAGTCTGAGCAGTCGATTATTGCAAACTTCCGTTAAAGCTGCCTGTTCCATTAATTTATTCAACTGATATGCATAACAATATATATAATGAGCATTTTCATAGTGCTCTCTGATTTTTACGTTAACATCAGCCGACCTACTACGCATTACGGCAGCGTCGTCGTTTGTTTGCGCTATAAGCGTTTCAGGTGTATCTTTTAGTATCAAATTTAGCTGCTCTCAAATACACTTAAACAGACCTTCTGCATCTTGTCGTTCGGGATTTGAAAATGTCCAAAAACGCTCACAGATTTTACCATTTAACTCATAACGCAATACTAATACAGTATGGATTTGAGTAGATACATCAGTGGTATCGTCTGCCATGACGGCGACAAATGAGCTTTCTTTTATTTAATTTAAAATGAGTTCTCTACGTACTCGCAATCTGCAATCTAACAGTTCGTTCTGAATGATTTTGGAAGTTCCCTTAAATGCTTTAGCATTTTGGAAATGACTATTTAAGGCTGGATCGATATTTTTTGCAAAATCTAATAATTCTAGAATTACTCCTCTATTTGCCGAACTTTCAGTTTCGTCACGACCCCGCAGTGGTAAGTTACATTTTCTACATAATTTCAAAATATCAATTATTTTTTAGTACCAAAGCATTATGATCGCGAATTGAATTTGCGTAAGTCGTACTTATGCTGAAAGCAATATCATTTGTACCCAAAAATAAAAAGCTTACTAAATTGTTTTTGTTTTATGGAATTTCCATGCTTGTTTTATCTTATTCTGTAAATGTTTTAAATCGCACACCCCTTCTTTTGTCCAATTATCATCTCCTCCACCAAATATTAAACATACGAAACAAAAAAATGAGTTTGTTTCTTCACAACCACTTAACCACAAAACTTTGTCATAAATAGTGTAAATAGTTCTATAAAATTTCCTAGTAAATGCAGTTTTATATTTCGGTTGCACTTGTACAATATTCAGATCTGGGACGGGACGACCGTTCTTCAATTCGATTTTTTCCTGTAAAGACAAAGAAGAAAATACAAGTTTTTTCGAGTTACTCACTTTCATTTTAAATTTTTAATATAAATGATGAATGTAATAGCAACTGAAATAATTCAAATTTTTTTGTAGTTTAATGCTTCAGTACCTAATATAATAATTAAGGATCGCACCTCGCACGCGGAGCTCATAGAAGGCTCAAGCAAGTGCGCCCTAACTCCTATAAAAGTAAAGCGAGCTCTGTCGGCTGTGCGTAACCATTCGTTCCCGTATAAACGTTACGTGCTCGACCGATCGCTCGGGCTGCAAATTCTCAGCCCAAACCACGATCCGGATTAGCATGCACAAATATATTTTGCTATATTTTGCACTTTTTAATTTTTTATTTACAGATTTATTACTAAAAGTATTAATATGCATTAATTTTATAACAATAATAAATACTGTTATATTTTCATGTGTTTTGCTTGCTTTTCGAAAATTCCTCGGGGGGGAGCGCCCCTGAGCCCTCCCTCACGAGCCGCCACTGGTTTCAAGCTATAATAATGCGTGCCCAAAATACGTATGAGGGCAGTTGAAGGTAGGATAATGGTTTAGAAGGTAAATTTAATGTTTTGTTTAATACTTACTGTACACAATGATTAAATTTTAATCCTAATAGAAGAACGCACGACACATGAATCTATTAAGAAAATTTGATTTGTTTAACACGGAAAGTCAGATGTCGAAGACACCTCCAAATTTCTTATTTGTTGTTCGATGATGATATTCAGTTTATTACTGCTTACTTCTCAGAACCTTTTTTTCCATAATTTGTCACAGATTATACGCAATAATGCCACATTCCACTGTTAGTTCGTATAAGTAATCCAAACGTCTCGGAAAAAACCGAAAATTTCTCAACAATCGACGCGCGGTTTTACTGTTGACAGGTAATTAGAAACTTTATCCAACTTATTGGCATGTTAGAAGTACCTGCAATGCAGGTTTTTAATTAAACTTTCTACGAGATTTTCTTTACAGTTTTTATATACAGCAAAAAAATTGAATGCTACGAAAAACAACTGAATTCATTTTACTTATCCGTATCTTTTCTTTTACTGGTTATTGTTGGACAAGCTTATAAACCTATTAAACTTTAAAATAATTACGAAAATTCAAAATGCTAATTCATATTAAATGCATTTGTCCATTCCATAAAATTTATAACCACTTCAGATTGACATTTGCACGGTTATGGATTTTTTAATGGACATTACTGATCGAATAGACACGTGTCACACATTTGATCCACTGAAAATTTTATTTGCAAGCTTTGACTTTCCAAAGGCATTTTACACAAGAAATCTGCTTATTGGAAAAGTTATTTTTAAAAACTAACAATTATTGCATACAGTTAGTTAAAAGTGGCTCTATTTAGACCGAATTACTAATAAATTATTCAGGCAGTTTATTCAAGAATATTACTTAGCAACTTGAATTTTACGTTAATCAGCTTCATGCACATGGTTTAAATTTTTCAAAGAAATCTCTCGTGGATTTGTGCTTGTTCAACAGACGGCTTCTAGAAAATCAAGGTTTGCAATTGCAGCATTGAAACTTACTACCTCAAAAGTAATATGTGCCAGTAAGAGGATTGTTTTAATTCTAGTTTCAATTTCGCTTGAATTTTAATGTAATCAGTTAGTTATTTGCCAATTTACAAGTGGTATAAACAATCAACAATTGGTAGATATTCTGATGCATTTGTTCTAACAGAGTCGAATTGTACAATATAGGGAACTTTTATTTACGTCGAAATTTATAGAATCTGTCCATTTATCAAATTAAAACCGCCATCGATTTGAAAAAGAAGAGTGGATTTTGAAATCCTCGAAAGTGAATTAGATAAATTTAGTGTCAAATAAAATTCCCCTTCGAAACGGTATATTTATGAGTTATTTGCAACCAAATCAAAAATTTATATGGTGGCGTGATTTGGATCTCGATATGACCTAATTCTTCTGACAATTTTTCTCAAAATCTGTCTGGGACTACTAATATAGCTAATATTTTCAATAGAGGCTTACATAAATTCAATATCCAGCCAGAAATGATAATAATTTAAAATAATCAAGATTCTGATACCTCTAGATTTAAATTGATAGCAAAAAATTAAAGAAAATCGAAAACAGTTACCAGTGTAATGTCGAAGTTAATGGGTTCAACCTTTTTTGGTCAAATTACGACACTTTTTTACATTCAAATGAAATGTGCCTTTAAATGGAATTAACCTAAAAAGTTATTTTAGTAATCACTGAACAATTCACGCCGCTATCAATCTACTAAACGTCGATATTACCCCGACGATCTTATGCGTTCCCTGTTACTGCACATAATTCATTCGACGAGGAGGGTCCTTAGGGAGACGAACTAAGGACAAGTTTCTAGAACCGCAGATGGGAAAACATTCCACCTGTAGAGAGCCGCCTACGGCAAGTAAATACATTTTGTTAGGAACAAATCCCAAACTTTTGGCCACTTTTGATTATTAGATTGTGATTTCAATCCCCGATGTTTTATGAATGCTCTTTTAGTGAATTAAGTTGGATATTAATATCTCAAATTACTTTCGGGTTAGCTATTTTTTAATTAAAACCACCGAAAACATTTAAATGTTAGAATTTAAAATTCGAAATTGGAGTAAGATAAATAAATGAAAAATTGAGAATTTGTCTTGGTGACGAACCGATATTAAACGTCAAATGAAGAGAAAGACAAATAACAAATAACAGAGATTGCTTTGAAACATGTGTCAGCGGGAAGAATGTGGAATTTACGAAATCAACCACATTTCGTTAAAGAGTGATGCAAAGTGGATAGATTTTTCAATATACGTCACAACCAACAAGCTTTAAATGTCGATTTCGTTTAGGAAAAATCCGACTACATTTGGTATTGATCTTACCAAACTAAATACGCTTCATTGCCGATTCATTACAGCAAAAAATAAGCGTTTTGCAATGATACCATTCCATTAATAACACAAATTACCCCTATAAAGTAGCCTTTCCGAATGACCGATTATGCACTTGGAGCGGGCAAAGCCTGTAAATTTGCAATTTACAGTGCATGACTATTTCTATTTGCTCTACACTCTCTGGATAAAACCGGTAATAAGTTAAAAAACAAGTTGAACTGATTGAACCATCATTTACTATTAGCCGTATACATACGTGTGTGCACTTAAAATGATGAATTTCCCTTTAATGGAGATGATGCATCTACGATATACACGTAGTATAAGTAAATTACACTAAAATAACGTTACGAAAAATGTTTCCTCTACAGGAAAATATTAATTTCGTTTGTGCGTACGATCCTTCAGAAATAAGCAGTTTGGGTGACCATATCATTTACACGTGACTCGTATTCGTTCGACGTAATGTGTCCCTCATGAAATTTACAAATTGTAGTTCGCGTACATTATCCTTAAACGTGACATTCGTAATGATAAAAAATCGAAATGTGACGCAAACCTACTGCACATTTACATTTTTCATTATTTATTTGAAGAATATGATGAATTGTTAATCATTTCTGTCTTGAACGACTTATTTTTGATCTAATTCGAATAACCGTCTTTGCTTCTGTATAAATATCACCACCTACATAATATATAGCAGTAGCATGCGACATTCTTGTATGGTAACGTACTAAGTTCACATTCGTGAGATTTTTTCCGTGGTTTTCCTTAGCGGTGTAATAGTAAACCCCGCAACAGTAATTTCCAAGGAGTTAATTACCTCCTATTCTGGAATTCCCTTTGCATTTCCTAGAATTTCTATTTTTGGCAGAAACCTCCTACGAGCTACGATTTCTTAAAGGATAAATGAAATCATTGACTTTCTTTTTATCTACACATTTGCACAGTATGTGTACATTGTACATTGGTGTACGCATTTACATTACAACAAATCAGACTATTCTTTTAGGTTATGCAATCAGCATTATTAGAGAGTTTAGTATTAATTTATGTATTGCTACTATACTGTAGTTTAAGAAAACATCTGTTTGGTATTAAAAGGAAAAGTTAATGAACATATTAATATTAATTTTAATTTTTTTCATTAATCTAAGTTTCATTAATTTATTTCCTTCCACTGTTTCGGTCCTTTGCTCTTTCTCTCTAGTCTGTCATTCCTATTTCTTATACCTCCTGTTTGCCAGTTTCCAGCCATCTTTTCCTTGGGCGCCCTCTTCTTTTTTCCTTGTGATATTCTTTAAACATTTCTTTTTTCTGGAATTCGTAAAATATGTCCTAGCCATCTTGCTCTTTGTGTTCGTATTTTCCATGTTGTGTATGGTTTTTTACAAATCTCTATTATCCCCTGGTTTGTTCGTGATACCTCCAAATATTTTCGGCAAGATCTTCTCTTACCGGATCTCTATTTTCTTTTCTTCCTATTTCTTCATAGCCCATGTTTCACACGTCTATAATACCATTGGTCAAATAATTGTTTCACAGGTTCGGATTTTGTCTGTTCTGGACACAATTTTTGGCAGAAATAACGATCCCACTGCTTTGCTTCCCTTTAGTAATTTTTTACCGATTCCTTTTCTTTCTTTTTCTCTATTTGTTTTGATTATTCCTTGTTACTGAAACTGTCTTATATTTTCAACATTATAATCCATTTCCTTTTATTTTAATTTAATGTATTTGTCCTCTTCTATGATATCCCTTCTCATTTCCATATATCTAGCTATTTTCTGACCTTGCTAGCAGTAGCACATCACCTGCATACGCTATGCATTGCTGTCTACCGTGGTGAAAGATCATACCATTAGGCTGAATATTTGGTTTGTAGTTGACCTTCCTGGAGTTTTTCAATTACCTGATTCCCATACCTCTCCAATCTATAATTATATACACCTGTTCTGATAGGGAGTTTCCTCTATAATTATCCAAGAGCCTTGTATCTTCTTTTCTGGGTATGGGGTACATGAGTGCATTACTCCATTGCTCCGACATTCTATCATTTCACCATATTCTTAAAATTAGTCGATATAATCTTTCATGTAATTGTTCTCCTTATTTTAATATATCTGTTAGAATTTCCCTCTCTCCTGCGCTTTTATTATTTTTAAGATCTTTTATTGTGTCTTTTACCACCTTATTTACTGCTTCTTCTGCTTGTTCAGGGTCATTTTCTTGTGTTTGGGTTTGTGTCTCAGGCTCTATTTCTTCTTCTTTATTTAACAAGTCCTCGACGTACTCCGCCCATCTCTTTAGTTTTTCTCTTATTTCATGTAGGAGTAATCCTTCTTTATTCCTACAATAGATTGATTTATTGTTTACTCTGATTTGTTTTACTTGTTGGTAAAAATCTTTTACTTCTTTGTTAACGTAATGCTCTTTTTTCACTGTTTCTCTAGTTGTTCTCCTTTTCTTTGTCTGCATGTTCGTTTTGCTTTCCTTCTTTTGGCTTCATAATTTATTTCTGTGCTTTGTGTTGCATTCCTGGCTCTCTCTATCTTTGCTATGTTTCTTAGCATCAACGCTTTCTTACACTCGTCATTGAACCAGTCTCCTGTTTTCTTAGTTTCTGCTGTTGCTAGACACATGTTATGTGCTTCTATCATCGCCAACTGAATTTTATTCCATTCTTTCTCAAGATCATCAGTAATTGATTGCTCCAATATTTTATTTATTTCCTTCCTCCAACCAGTTTGCTACAGCTTTTTCTTGGGGGCAATTTGTGCGATGTAATCGCTTCTCATTTATTATTTCTTCTTTCGTCGACAAATCTTGTCTAAATTTGGCTATCATTAGTATATGGTCACTGTTTGTATCTGTCCCTCTGTAATTTCTGTAATCTTTAACTGATCTAATATGCTTTTTTTCTATTAGTATGTGATCTCGTTGATTTTTTGTCTTTCCGTCCGAAACACCTAAGGTACCTTATAAATGTCTTTGTGATCGAATCATGTGCTAATTATGTTCATCTTGTTTTGTAATTGTAAACCCAATTACTTTTTCCCATTTTTGTTACTTTCTTTGTGCACACTTTCCCCTTCTGTTATATTTCGGTGTATTTCCTCTTTCTCTCCATTTTCGCACTCAAATCTCCGACAATTATTTGTATATCATATTTTTTTACTTTCTCTAGAAGTCGCTCAATTTTTCATAGAACTCATTTTTGGTTTCTAAGTCCTTTTCCTATGTTGGGGCATGTCTGGTGATGATACTTATTTTTCTATATTTCCCCCGTAATCTCAAGTATCATAATCTATTTGTTATCGCTTGAAAATCTACTACTATTTACTCTCCCTGATACCATAAAACTGTTCCAGTACTTTTACTTACTATTTCTACTATTTCTTTTCCTAACTGTTTTGTTTCTTGTAAGGCAGGATATTCAATTTATATTTTCCCATTATTTCTCCAAATTTTTTAAAGTTCCTTCTTCGTACGTACTATTTTATTTTTAAATCTTCAATTTGTTCTTGTTTTTTTACCATCTTTTTTTGTTCCGCTGCTCGAACTCGTTATCCTTTTCATAGCTTTGTGGGTGTTTTGTTTTCCTAGTTATATCTCTTATGTTGTTAGTCATTTGCTTCTTTTTAAATGTTCACCTAATCTTCCTTGTTCTTCCTCCCATATCCATTCCTTTCCATTTACCGTTAATTTTCTGTACCCCGTCTTTACTTGTTTTCTTTTATTTCCTTCCTCATTAGCCGCTTTCATTATTTTTTCCTGTATTTCTTTTTCTTTTGTTGTTAAGTCGTTGTTTATTAAAAAAAGTCCCCGTAAGTCAAATCGAAATACTTCTCACAATTAATATATCTATCATCCACAATATTTTGGAAAGTCTCATAATTTTATATCATTTTCTGCAAGTCCTAAAATCAACTGCAACTTACTGAAATCTGTTCCAAAACAAGAATAGAGAAACAAAACGAAATAATAACTTAGTCAAGAATTCAGTTGGATATGGTCAACAGTAGTGTGAGGTATCAGTTTTTTGTGGTAAAGATAGAAACCAAGCAGTATTTCATAGGAAAAACGGGTAGAAAGAAATTAAGAAAAGAAGATTAAACAATTTGGGAAACATAAAAGCATTGCAATTCTGCTTATTAACAAGATGGGTAAAGTGTGTTACTAAATGGGCACCAACAGATGGGTCAAGAAGAGAAAGACAAGTAGCAGGTAGTCAAATGAACTGGAAAAGTTCGTGGGGAGGAAGTAATTAATTGTAGATCAAGAAACCATATCTACTTTATTTATCGGTTTTTGATAGTCAATCAATTTAGATGGCAAGCAAATCGTTGATACAATCCGGTCATAAATTCGTTTTCTCTTAGTTTTACATTGTAATAACTAAGCAGAAAAGAGGAAAGTCAAGCGTATTTTAGATCGTGACGTATGAAGTTTATTTAATTTTATACATTGGAAACCAAACAGTACATCAAGTCAATGACTTTTGATGCACTCAACTTATGTTAGCTAGTTCACATGAATTCTCGAACTGGTAAGAGCAACAGCATTAAGTTTGCTCCGATATGTTGTTTCTGCACAAAGCACATAATTGCATGGCTAATGAACTTTCTAAACAATCGAATGGTATATTTAACTTCAGGTCTAAAACGAGCAACGAATGAGTATCTTTTAAATCTTTTAAATACACAATATCAACTGCCCAATTTCGTGTAGCAATCTTTAGTATACGAACAATGTCATAAAGGATTTCGTTCATCTACATCTGAAAATAAGAAAATGTTTCCAAGTTGTTGGTAAAAACTCAGCACCATTGGTTGATTTGAAAACTCTACACATCATTTGTTTACTGCATTGGACAGGCAGATTGTCATTTCCAGAGAAACTGCGGTTACTATACAGGTACACACGAATTAGTACAGGTTCGACGTATTGTTCATTGACATTACCTTATTTGTTTAGTAGAGTAGTCTTGTGATCTATTGCACCAACTTTGCAATTTTTCATTTTTCATTCTGCTCTTTGTATTCCGCCGTCAAATGCTTAACATCGTCGTTTGATGGAACTGTTTAGAATTCTTTCAAGCAGCCTGCATATGCAAACAGTCATTCAAGTGCATGCAAGTCGTAGCATTCCTGATTATTTGTTCAAACATTATGTATTATACCCAATGGCAAGAATTCCTCTACATATGTTAGAAATCATAAGCAAATAAATCTCCTTAAATGTGCTATAAACTAATTGTTTTGGGACATGTCTTCACAGCCATTTCTCTTGCAAATTACTAAATATATATTGATATAAATGTAACTTTTTGACTGCATTTATATGATAATGAATTTGAACACTTTAAATAAAACATTCTCATTTTAACAAAAAGACTGTTACCAAGAAATCAGTGTTAAAGTAATATTCTGTATTAACCAAAATGAGGAAGAACAGATAATGAGAACCCAAATCAACTTTCTTATATAAAGTGCTGTAGTATAAAAGCACTTCTGATTACTTTGTATCATAAAAAGTTTACTTTTGTAGATTTCCTGAAAGTAATTTTACGAAATGAAAATCTCCTTTTAATAATAAATATCATTCTTATCCTGATATAAACCGGCGGTAATACAGTGCAACGGAAATTTATGTGAAGAGGCACATTAACATTAACTCAACACTACATGGTTGATTTAAACACTCGGTTAAGTTCACCTGCACAAGCTGCATACATTTCTGGCGAGTAATTTAATAACAGTTTATGTGATCAGCTAGTTTATGTGCAATCTGCAACATTAGGAGGCAGATTATGTACGAAACTGAACCATAAATTCCCATTAATGTGTTTAATAATTATCATTTACTGTGTAATATGCACGGATGTTGGAATTCAAGGCAGGTTTAACCCTAAATCGTGATATTTTGCAAGACTTGTACCACCACCTACAGATTAAATAAATTCAACAATGAATATAAATTCCGAATTAAAAAACTTTAAAAGTTCAATGACATTCGATGTATTCACGTTTCACATTACAAAAGTACAATTTAAAATTTTATTTATAATACCCCCACAATATAATACAACAGAAAATACACACGTAATGGATATTAAGCAATTTTGTTAACGAGAAAATAGTGTAATTATCGGCATGCAAATTTAAAAAAAAAAGAAAAATAAAAGTAAAACGTTTTTTCATAATATCATAAACCTGTTTAATTTTTATTGTCAACAACTCTGCAGGTTACAGCATTGCGTCAAAAAGATTAAAACGTATTGAAGCTTACAAAGGATTTAATACATAAAATCCACTAAAAACAATATGAATCTCCAAAATTTTCACGCGGTCATTTATGTGGTGTTTTGAAATAATTTATTGCGGTGGTGTATTTAATGAAATATTCCAATCGGAGTTAATTTATTTTCCTTTTTATTAGTATACGCTTTTATCATTGATACACCTTTTACTGGTTTTACCTATTATAACAGTGAAAAGGGAACGACAACATACAGTACCGGACTAGCCCTTAGGGATAGCAAGAAATTTCCCTAGAGATACAAAGTAAATAGTAAAAAGTTAAAATGTAGATTTTGTTTTCTCTTTTGAGATCGACAACAACATTGAGAAAGTAAACGGAAATTCGTAAAGCAAACACAGTGTTCTATTTTTATACCAGAATGATATTCTTTATGATTAACTTAAAGTTCATATGAGAAATAAATCCCTTGAAAGCATCGTCTTAATATGATATTGTAGTACATTTTCATTACATTTTATTACTTTGAATAACAAAAGTTTTATAATTTAGATTTTCTTAATGAAATTTATCATTATTCACTAGATTTAATATTTAATTTTTTTAAAGATAATATACGTATTTTTTTTACATGTAAGTATATAATACGAGGCCGGTTCAGTAAGTACCCCTGTTTGACGACAGAAAGCGTTCCTGAGGGAAGTTGGTGTTATCATCGTGTGCTGCCATCTATCAAACGACGCTATAACAAATTGCAGACTGATTGATAGGTTAGTTTGGATTTGACAGCCATTTGAGTAAGACGTGTTTCGTGATTTTAGCTAAGATGGCAAAAGAGCAGTATCGTTCGGTAATTCGCTTTCTGTTTTTGGATGGGAAAAAATGCGAGGAGATAAAAGCAAAGTTGGATGCTGTTTATGGGGACACTTCGCCATCTATGACCACAGTTAGATATTGGTTCAACGAATTTAAACGTGGGCGAACATCAGTTTTTGATGAGGAGCGACCAGGACGCCCGGCAGACGTGGTTACCGAGGAAATCATTCAAAAAGTCCACGACATGATACTCGCTGATCGACGAACGAAAGTGCGTGAAGTAGCAGAGGCCGTAGGTGTGTCGACTGGAACGGCAATTAATATTTTACATGATAAGTTGGCGATGAAAAAATTGTCGGCGCGATGGGTGCCGCGATTGCTAACGGTGGACAACAAGCGGATGCGGCTGTTAACTTCGAAGCAGTATTTGGAGCAATTTAAGCGAAATCCGAAGGAGTTTTTGCGTCGAGTTGTCACCGTTGATGAAACCTGGATTCATCATTACACACCAGAAACTAGGCAACAATCAAAACAATGGATTTCTCCCGCTGAATCTGCTCCAAAGAAGGCGAAGATGGTTCCATCGGCCGGAAAGGTCATGGCGACGAGTTTTTGGGATGCGAACGGCGTCATCCTCATGGATTTTTTAGAAAAAGGAAAAATGATCACTGGACAATACTACAGGGAGTTATTAGACAGCTTCGACAAAAAATTGAAGGAGACACGGCCGCATTTGGCGAAAAAGAAGGTGCTGTTTCACCACGATAACGCACCAGCACATTCATCCGGAGTTGTCGCCGCCAAACTGCATGAATTGCGTTATGAATTGCTGCCGCACCCCCCGTATTCACCCGATCTGGCTCCCTGCGACTTTCTCTTGTTTCCTAACATGAAGAAATGGCTCGCGGGAAAAAAATTTAGCTCAAACGAGGAAGTCATCGCCGAGATAGAGGCGTATTTTGGAGAGTTCGACAAATTCTATTTTTTGGAGGGGTTAAAAAATGGCAGGAACGTTGGGAGAAGTGTATATTTCTAAAAGGAGACTATGTTAAAAAATAAAAAAAAAATTTTGAAAAAAATTGTGTCTTCATTTCTAACACGGGTACTTATTGAACCGCCCTCGTATTTACTCTCAGACATAGCTTGATAGTTCAGTTAGTAAAGTATCGGCACGGAAAGTCGGCGGTCACGGGTTGAAATCTGGTTCGAGGTTGAATATTTTCTGTATCATATATTGTAGTAAGTTCTTAAAACTAGTTGATAATAAATGAATTCAAGAATCAGGACGGCAGGGGGTCCCCAATTATTACCAATAAATTCCACAAAACAGATGAAAGTAATTATCAACGAACTTACACGGTCGATACTTGCATAAATAATAAAACTGTATAGTAACAGTGTAGATATCAGCTACTCTACATAATGTAAATAACACACAAAGAGCAAAGCAATTAAAATTTGAAAATATTTTTCTATTAGATGTCAAGTAATACTTATAATATGTATAAAGGCAGTCTTCAGCCCGTCAAATATTCCCAAAATGGTAATCTTTAACGCAGCTTTGCCGACTGTCTAGGAAGGACCGTCAGGCAAGACTGTTAAACAGATTCATTAAGCTGGATGTCCCGAATGAGACTTAATTTACATATATTGCGTAAAGTACATCTTTAGTCAAGAACTGTCTACAAAATAGCAAAAAGGAATCTGCAGTACATAGGTACTTCCCTTATGGTGTGATGGGTTCGTCTTTTTGCCATACTTCTACATAAGCATTGAGTTGATTCAACACCAACACTTTCGGTCTGTCCTACCATCACTTTTGAATTTCGCTTCAAAGAACAATTTCACACAAAAGTAGGAAGTTTCAGGTTTTTGTATTTAGGTATGGACAGCAAGGTGGAATGAAAAGAATAATAGCTTTTCTAATAGTGTTTAAAGGTATGCTTCTGGCATACGTTTGAAGACGGAAAAAGAGTTTCAGTAATATGTCATCAACTTGAAGTGCAGCAAGGATTTTGAAAAATACAATTTTTTTTAAAAAAGAAGTGATTTACAACAAAATATATTCTTTCTGCGTAACAATGACCTAAAAATACTTTTTGAGTATTTTTCCAATGACACAAGGAGTAGAAACTATTCTAGAAGAAGTTGAAAGTTAAATAAAATTTAAAAATGATTGTTTAAATATTTAGTTTTTCTGAAAGCTCTTGTTGCTTTCTTCTTGCTACAGCTGTTTCACCGCTTATTTATGGTTTGTGCTTCGTTGTTGCGCCTCAAACTTCAAATCCATATAAAAAAGCACTGCTTTCCTTACTTGTACAAATAACCATTGGCGTGCTGTGAAATTTATAATGCCAAACACTAACAATTTGAAATTTAATGTAAGCAAAAGCCTTCTGTTAACTGATGTTATTATTATTGCATAATGTTCTTTTCTTTGTTTTAGTTTGTTAACCTGGTTTAAAAATAATTGATTTTATAAATTATGTTTCCTTATTATTGTTTAACCAAAACAAGATGCCGAGGTGTGACTTTTTGAGTTGATGAAAAACCTGTTACAAGTGTAAGTTTTATTTATTTATTTATTATTTTAGGTTTAGAAGTCTTTATTAGTAAAGTATCCTTTTGTTTATTTGTAGACTGCTGACTCCTTGATGCAATTCATTAGATGGGCCACATCTTGTTTCATTTTCTTAACAAAAAAACTTCTTTGGAAGAATAATTTATTAATATGTTTTTGAGTAATTTTATAATAATGTGTTATATTATACCTGCTTATACAAACAAGGATCAATTAGAAAAAACTAAACCCTTTCAGGGAATGGAAATCCCTTTCTCTAATAAATTTCTTTTTCTTTAAAATACTGCCTTTGGCAATTAAATAATAAATAAACTACAAATAACTGATCTTTTACCAGAAAATTGACTAACAGCAGCACTGTTACCTCAGCCCAGCCATTCTTTCGCCAATGCTAGATTTAATATGTATACCGCGTTCCTTTATTAGTATTTAAGAGCAACAGGAATTAAACAGAAACGGAATTATAGGAGCAACAAGTAACTCAATAGTCAAAATAAAATATGAGAACACTTTTTCATCATAACAAATGGGCTTATAATTTGTTAAAAGAATAATTCTTCATTACTTTAAGAGAGAGGTGTTCAATGTATTAAAGTTACAGAACAACTTTTATAATACCTGTAAGTGTATTAAACGAATCTGATAAAATGATAAGAAATGCGAAAAGTAACACAAAAATATATTTTAACCGATACCTAGAAAAATATTTTGATTGGTTTAATATTTTATATTCATATTTTTATGACCATCAGACATCTGATATCAATACTTAATTTTTTCATTCCACTCTAAGGAGAAAGAGAGAATCTAAAAAGTAAAAGATCCCTCTACATTTTTATTTTGTTTTTCTTCTTGTTAAAGCTATAGTTCTTTAAATTTAAATTACTGCTGAAATTCGAAACTATTTCAGTGGAATTTCATTTGCAGGGCAAGCAAAGTACAGTCTTTTTCAAATTAAATGAGAATCTAGATTTCAATTATACAGGGTGTTTCATTAATAATTGGAAATATTTTAACTGTAGAATCCTGAGCTCAAAATATTAAGATTTAACCCAAATCACTTAGATAAAATGTGGCTCCTTAGAGAGTTACAGAATGTTTTATTTAAAAATTTAAAAACTATTCGTCTCAAGAAATTTTAATAAATAACATTATCTTTTGTTGATAATAGGGATTACAGTTTCATTTGCGTAATAAAGCAATCCTATGACCCAAAAACACCGAATTAATTAATACACATTAAAATCAAATAACTGTGTCGCTTCATATTTAACTTGAAATATCTCGAAAAACAATGACTATATCGCTATGAATAAAGAGTATGTTATTTACGTAGAAAGTATTGGAGAATCGAAAAATTGAGCTAAAATGGCAATTCCGACAGTGGCGTAGAATTTGGGAAGGGTCAACCGTTCACTTACCCCTATCGTACGCCTCTGGTAGTAGCCAGAAACGTTTATTTAACATAATGTAGTAGGGTGTACAGTACCTACACTTCCTGCCAAGTATGAAAAGGATACGTCAAATAGTTTTAAAGTACTGGGTACAAATAGTTTTTAAATTTGTAAATAAAACACCCAGTAACTCAGTAAGGAGCCACATTTTATCTAAGTGATTTGGGTTAAATCGTAATATTTTGAGCTCAGGATTCTACAGTTAAAATATTTCCAATTATATATGAAACACCTAGTATAATAATTACTGTGCTTTACAAGTTTTTATTATAATTATATTGTAAATTCAAGAATATATGTATCTAAACAATTGATCTTTTTATTAATTTTAATAGAAACACACATTGCACAACAATTATTTTTCAGATTCTCATTTAATTTGGCAAAAGCTATACATTGAGCAGTTAGTGTTCTACATTGCAATATTTCCAAGCGGCGGTGTATAGATACGCAAATAAAACACATAATCTAATGCACAAGTAGTTAGCCAGCACAGATACATATACTCTGTCTCGTTTCTACAATTCCTGCTAAATTTTTGTCGTGTTGGTAACAATACCTTATTGTGCTACTCCCAGTAGATTATTGTTGTTCTTTGGTTTGCTGTTAACTAATTAATCATATATGTATTTAACTAATATGTTTAATCTAAATCTAACTTTGAAAACGCTAGAAATTTGAAATGGATTGGAATTATAGAAATGAAACAGGGTATACAAGTGTCAAAAAAGTTGCCTTTTTGGTCTACAAACAAAAACAAAATAGGTGAATTCATTTATAGTCAATTCATAGAGTACTGTTTGAAAATGACTATTTTGTTGTTTCATGTCCGACTTAATAACAACGATTGCAATCTATAGCTCATTATACTTATGAATGGCGACCCGAATTTAAATCGAAAACTTCGTCAGCAAATACTATATCTTAAAATAATCCGGAATTGGCAATACTGGCGTTGTTAGATGCCATCTGACATATCCATCGTAGAGTTTGTCATTTTTGACTGAGAACGTTTTGTCATACAAACGCTATTTGTGTTGTTTACAGTGACTTGAAAATTTCATCTGCCAGAAAATGGAATTAACTCGTGCAAATTTTCGAGCGATGATTTACTACGACTTTCGACATGGATTATCTCAGCAACAGTGTATCGACCAACTCACTTCGACTTTCGTCGATGGAGCACCATCTAAAATCACTGTATGTCACTGGTTTAGTAAATTCAATCTTAGCCGCCGTTCGCTCACGGAATAATTTAAAGAAGGTCATCCAAAAGCGGTGGTTGTGCCAGAAAACATCGATGCTGTGCCCGAACTTATAATGGAAGATCGTCATGTAGCATATTGTGAGGTTGAGGCATCCCTGGGCATTAGTATGACAAGCATACACAAAATTTTCCATGAACAGTTAGTCGTGAAAAAGATGTGCTCGTGTTGGATTCCGCATAATTTGACAATCTACATAGGTGACGAATCTTGGATCTATGCAATATGAGCCCTAAAGTAAACAGTAATCGACTGTATGGGTCTTCCAAGATGAGCGGAACCCAACAAAAGTTGTTCGCGGCAGAAGCACTTCGAAGCAAATGGTTGCCTGTTTTTTTTTGGGGGGGGATAAATGGACATGTGGCTACAGTGCGACTGGAGGATCGTAGAATGGTCAATTCTGAATGGTACACAACCATTTGTTTGCCAGAAGTCTTTGGAGAAATAAGAGACCCAAACATCTCAATATTTGACCGATCAAAACATCAAATTGATGGGTTATCCGCAGTACAGTCCTGATTTGGCACCGAATCATTTCTTTCTGTTCCCTTTCGTGAAGATTAAACTATGTGGTCGACGACTTCAGACGCCAAAAAAAGAGGTTGATGCGTTAAAAATGCATGTTTTGAAGATACCTCAATCGGAATGGGAAGTGCTATAGAAAATTGGTTCACATCTATGAAAAAGTGTATGGATCATCGCGGAGAATATTTTGAAAAGCAATCAAATCATTTTCAATGATAAATATTTGTTTTTATTGATTATTCCGGATACATAAATATCAGTCCTCGTATTGTAATTTTATATGTGACTATAATACAAGGGTTGTTGATGTTTTAGGTAGTTTTCAGATTTTTCATTAATCCAGGGGCGTACAGAAAGTTTCCCACCAAATTCAAGGAAAAACTGATTTGGTCAACTCTAGAGCCCTGCTTTTTTCCCATTTTGTATAATCTACGAACTGTTTACAATAAATAAGCATCCTATATATTGCTAGGAAATCCTTGTGTGTAGTTTTTGAATAAGAACAAAACATTTTTCTGCAAAAACACTATGATTGCGTCGAATAGGTAACTTTTTATACAAAAAGAACATTATAAATGTAATGAAGATCGCAAGAAGAATTCAGTTTCATGTTACAAAATCAACATCACAAATAAACCTCTCTAAAACGTGAAAAAATAACGTTACGTTGTACATCACGTATTTTCACAAACACTACATTTCCCGCAGTAGAAAGTCTAAAATTAAAGTAAACAATATCTAAGTAACAATATTTTAACTATACAAAATGCTCAAAATGTATTCCCATTGAGTTGAACACATTTTTGACATCTTTGAAGAGTTAAATGGTTTAATATCCTATACCTTGCTAACAACATACTTTTTGCATATGTTCAATATAAGAAACTTCTATTATTTCGAATTGTATCCGTTGGCGAAGTTTCCCGATTTAAATTTAAACCATCCTGTATCCTTTGAACTTAACATTAAATTAAACTGTAAACTCCAAAATTAAATCGTTGTGCGACATTATGAGTTGACCGTATTGTTTATTGTAATCATGTTAAGACCAGACCACGACAACTATTTTAATATTAAATGCAATACCAAACTTACTACTATAATACTATAACTATAGTTCATAATAATAGGAGCAATCATGTGTTCATACTTCAAAGTCTGAAGGTAGTTAAACAAAGTTTATGTTGCCTCAACGTTCGTTTTCACCCAACTTTGACCTTTTACCAAAGGTTGTCACATTATTTTTTGCAGGCATATTTTTCATGAATGTGATAAGCGAAATAAAGATTAAAAAACGTTTTCTTATGCATTACAAGAATAAACAATGACATCTAAGTAAAGAAGACAAAACAAAAGAATGTTAGATAATTGTACAAGTTGGTAAAGATTCTAAACATGTGTTATACGACAAATTTTCCAAAAGCATGTAATAAAAAAAGCTCGAAATTTGTACCTTCATAAAATCTGTATAATTTAAACATTAACAAAGTATCTCTAAAAACAAGCAATGATACCTATAAAATTCAATTAAAATTATACGTTCTAAAACTTTCGGCTGGCCAGTGTTTACAACTGACTTTTCATTAGAATTTATTTGGTTAAATCGCATTTATTGTCCCCAAGCGATTCTGGTTAAAATTAATATTAATACGAACTGTGGTTAAAACAAAGGTTTATTTTAGTACTTCTGTGTTAATTTTCATTCCATTTTATATTCGCACAGTGACAGGCAGTGAACGTATGAATAAAACTTTAAAATTCAGCCACCGCATTGGTATGGCATAGAAATAAAAGTCCAAATCCAATATGTATACGTACCGCACTTATACCACTTTGTTTTCATCGCTGGGTTATTCGTTTGAATCATAAGAGATGCGTTCATACTGACCTGTAACATAAAGAGAAACGTTTTAATATTAACGAAAGTGCTAAAATTTAATTTATATTTTATTGCAACGTACACTCAAAAAGAACGATTTGAAGAGAACGAAGTACCTTTAAAAAATCTCACAGATGATCACGGCTATTTTAAGATTCTGTTTCAGAAGTAAAAGTAAACTGTAGTTTAAAAGCTTTATTTACATGTCATTTCAGTTACATTTTTCTATGAAAGGCCGCTTTAATAAGTTTCAGTAGAGTATAAATGCAGCTAATATTTTATACAGAAGCGGTTGTATTTTCAAACAACAATTCAAAAGTTACACTTTTAAGTTTTATAAAATTTCTTTACCGGCTAACTGCATGGAATCTTGGAAAACTATTTTATAATATCTAAAAAGAATGTTTCGGAAAGCTCCAACGATACTGCAGGAATTTTATAAAATTAAAAGTTAAAATTTTACAAAATAAAATTGTAAATTTGTAGATTTGCCTATAAAGATAATTAAAGAGTGATGTTTAAAATTACATTGTTTTAAATTCTCTTTAGCTTCCCAGAATTAAAGGTTACATGTAATATAAATGTAACTGCCATGTTAAAAAGAAAATGTTCACCAATGGAAATAAAAGTCTCTCAGTTGAAAGGTAAAACTTTAAATTCTCTTGCTATTTCCATTAAAGTAGCAGTTACGTTCCATTTAATATAAATTCCTTCGAGTTTCAGTATAAAAGCATTGAATCAAAGTATCTCAGATTTAATAATACAATTGCAGTAAAAGGATTAAAACAGGGAGAATAAACAAGGATATTGGCTAACTGAAGGATTAAGTAATTTACAACTTCTGTTTTATTCTTGTAAAGAATCTTACAAAGCAAATTTAAATTACTTTAATAAGGACGACATAATTCTATTCGGTAATAATAATAATAATAATTAATTGTAAAAATATATAAAATCGTTTTTGTTAAACGAAGCCTTTTTGTTAATATAGCGTTGCTAATTGAAGATATTATTATTATTGAAAAAAACTAACTAGTCAGTTCCGACTGTTATTATGAAACGTAATTTTTGGCACATAACTTCTGAACCTTGTGAGCAAAACTCATCTGGGATCTAACAAAAGAAAACTTAAGCTTACGGTTCGGTGGTTGCGTGAAAGATTTACGCACTTCTGGATAAAAATGTTCATCTAAAATCGAATATAACCTAGAAAATATTTGGAGTGTTACGTGAACGAAATACATAATTTATAACCGAAGTTGCAAGACTCAAGCAAATTTCTTTATTCTTCAGTAACATTTACAGATTCCAATTTTCAATTTCAAGAATTCGCTGGCAATATTTCTAATATTTATAATGAAAGTTTGCAATAAAAAGAAAAAAAAGATTAGTAGTAAAGCGAAGTTTATTCTACAAAGATAAAAAAAAAAAACTCAAATGCAGCACTATTTCTTCCAACGTTTCGTGTGTTATGATTCTGCACAAGCTGATATGGATGATGATGGGTCCAATCCGGTCCGGCCAAATTTATAATATGCGGGGTAGGTACAAAAATTCTGGTACTAGTTTGGTAGAATCCGAGGAGTCTGATCAGCTCAAAGGTTCAAAAGATCAGACTGACCTAAAAATTTAAATAAAGAAAAACTTAAAAATCAGTCTTATGCAGGTCGTTACTAACGGAATTCTTTTCCCAGATTTTTCATATGTTAATGATCTAGTTATTAAAATCAACCACAAAATGAATAAGCTCTACACACAAAGTAACCGTTAATTAATAAAAACCCTGGCTGTACGAAAAAAAGTAATTTGTTCAAGACTCAGAAGATAAGGTCTAAAAGATTAATCAAAGCTCGATAAGTTCGGCAAGTCCATCACAAGAAGCTCTATATAAGTTCAAAAGGTTCAAGAATTAATTGTAAAATCAGTTTCGTGTAAATCCATTATTAACAATTTTCATTATTTATTCAACGGCAACTTTCTACGTGTTAATATTTCAAAGTTGTTGGGATCAAAAACAAACCTAAGTATTGCTTTTTGTTTAATATTAAAAGCTAATAGAGAAGGTTACTCTTAACAAGAAAGACCGTCGAGGTGAAAAGCCCTAATGTGTTAGAAAAGGACGGCTAATTCAATAATTCATTGTAGTCAAAAGACTCGATCCTACCCAAAACCCTAACCGATATTAAAATCCCAAATGAACCAAAATATACAATGAATCCAAAACTTACTACTTACCCAAACATGCCTACTGACGTAGAATGACCGATGTAGGCTTAGAAAATCCGACCGACCCAAAAGCACCAACTGTTTCCAAAGTCAAGACTGTCTGAAAAAGCTCAAGTAAAGCGATATATAACTAGACTTCAAGTCCCAACTAAAAAAACATTAGACGTATCCAAATATCTATACCGACTCAAATGCTCAATATAGGCCTAAAAAACTAGACGGTCCCAAAAACACCAACTGGTCCAAAAACTCCAGTCGGTCCGGAAGCTATAACTGCCTTGAGAAGCTCGAACGAAGCGATATAACTAGTTTCCAAGTTCCGACTAAATCAAAATTTCAATCGGTTCTAACGTTCGACCTATTCAAACATCTCTACTGACAGGAAATGTTAAACATAGGTTTAATGATGATCTTGAAAAGTTCGACCAAAGCAATATAGGCTTGAGCATTTCAAAGGTAAGACCTGACCAGCCTAAACCCAAGTTCCACATCTACAATGTCTTCAACTCCTACCGATTCTTACCACAAAGAATATCACCTCTACTCTATCTTAGTGAACTACTAGTGTTTCGGGAAACACAGTTTGAGAAACATTGCTATAGAATGTAAAGATTGGACAGGTCGAAAATGACATTGCATGTATATTTGTTTCCTGAGAAAGCAAGACAACTGAAAAATAGAATGATGTTCAATAGACAGGGTGTTTTTACATTGCATAGAGCGTTTATTATACAGCAAAAAATAAAAAAAAAACCTTACTAAGATGTCTGTCAAAAACCCTCCTTTACCGAGCTATGCCGCCTTAAAGGTTTGTTAAAAAAGGCGATATTCTAAACTTATTTGTTTTTGCTCAATAAGGGTTTTTGGCGGGTAAAGGCCGCTCCCCATATTTTCTACAGAAATGTATTTGAACAAAATTCGCATCTTTACGAAAACAAGTTGGCTAGAATTTCTTCAAATGAAACAGGCTATGTAATGACTCCCTTAGATTTCAGACGCTTCTGAGGACAAAGGAATTGTGTAGAGTAAAGCGGTCCCTTACCTCCAAATTCATCCTTGGAGCAAAATCATTTTCTACAAATTAAGTGCAGGTAAAAGTTTTGATAAGTGGTGCACACTTAGCAAATTTCGTTACTGCAGCGCAAACTGTTGCGAAACTATTAGAAAAGTTGCCTTTTTTAGCAAAACTTCAAGTTTTCTTCTAATTTTTAGTCGTAGAATAACGTCCTTATATTTGTTCCACGCAATTTACAAACACCCTGTAATAAATACCGAAGGACCAACGAATTCTCCTTTGCTGTGCTTTATGAAAACGCACATCTGTTTATAACGATATTTTGCTGGCAATCTTGCCTCCTTGTATTTTCATACGAAGCAAGCATGGCACTCTATAAGCGCTCTTAAGGCTTCTTTTCAGCTAAAAGACGGAAATGCATAAAGGAAGGATTAAGGAAGGCGTAAAAAACAACTAATTGTAATGTGTAGTTGGTAATAGTAGCTCTACGAAAGAAGATACAAAATGAAATATGGAGACGCTTGCTGATTCACATTTTGGGCTAGTTGTTGACTTTAGTTTCATAACAGTAAAATTAAAAAAGTATACAGCACATTTGCAAAGCCCACTTAATAAAAATTAGAAACTAAGTTGATATTCTATTTGTAGCAGAGATAGTTCATATAACAAAAGACTGATAAACACCATAACTGAGGAAACAGTAAACAAATAAAAAAGAGAATCAAGGCAATAACAGAAAAGCAGAAAGTAGTGCAACTAAATCAAACAACCTTTTCTAGATAAATGGGACGTTCTAGTTCAACGTAAGTTCCCAACCATTGTTTTACCAAATGCTCCCAGGTTAGGCAGATTTGGTAGACATTGATATTTTGTTTTGTTATCGCTCTAAAATACTTAGCTGCACATCTAGTTAAAAAACTTTTTGTTGTAATTAATAATGAGATGTACCATAGTATAGCAAATATCAAGATATAGTGGACAGACTTCAAAAAATACCTTCTTAACTCATATAGGACTGTAGTAAAAGTATACTAACTATAACAACAGGTTATTGTAAAGTTTAAATTTACAAGCACTTGTAAAACCAATCGACCATATATTAAGCACAACCTGAAGCCTATACTATCATTACGATCAAATAACAGTTTGATCACCACGAGCATGAATAAGGTTAGAAAGGGTTGATGACTATTTGAACATAGAAATTAAATTTCAGGAATTGTTTTGTGTATTACAAGAAGGAGATTTAAACATTGCGCAGTACAGGCAAATACTTAGACATTGAAAAAATTGAAAAAATACATCCAGGAATTTCTGCAAAATTAAGACAATACCAGAAAAACAAATTCAAGTCAGTATGAATGTTAACAAATCTAATACAGTATGGTGTAGAAAAATAGATACTTTTGCTTAAAATTAGTTTTATTTCGTATTACTGTTTTTTCAAACGATTATCACTTTGTCTGCGTATAGTTAACACTCCTGGAGAAGAAAATTGCTTGTAACCATTCATTCTTCTTTGACTGCAACCTTTTTCGGCCAGTGTTCCAGTAAAAAACATTCATTTTTGGCGAACACAACCCCCTAGCCAATTTATTACACTTATCTGCGTATACCAGAAAGATACCGCCAAATGTGTGTATCCACAATGGAAATATCACAGTTCAATTAGTCTGGTTTAGAGACTGTTGACGAAGTTGTCTAGATTCGATTTCCAACCAAACCAAAAATGACAAAACAGCTAGTTGATTTTGCCCAAGGAATTTTCTACAATAAACGTTATGTTTAGACGTGTCTGATATTCTCATGCTCGTGTCTGCTCAACCTGCATAACGTAGGGCATGGGAAGGGAATCGACAACGTCTTGTAAAGGATATGGAATTCAAAGAAGTATAGAATGTAAATTGCGCACAGTTTGAACTACGTACTTGTTTATATAAAACAATATCAGGTTGCTTCGATAGTCTTGAGAATTTAAGTGTCATTTATTCCTTGACATAATTTTAAAAAGTTCCAAGAAAGATCATAATTAAAAACTTCTAATAGCAAGTGCTTACTTTATGGAGAAGTGCACACGGTTTTAGCTTAAATAAAAACAAAACCCCCAACCTACTACTTCTCATGTTGTGTACCATTGTAATATACTTACATATACTATTTCTATTATCATAACAAAAAGTTTCAAAATTTACTTTCTTTAACAAAATGTATTTATGCCTAAACTTATTCATGATAGCACAGGAATCGTTCTTAATAAAATATGTATTAGTAATTTATATGTATTCAACTGTTTGCTCAGTTCTCACAAAAATGACGACCCAATTACCATAGAAACATACAAGTAGGTAGTTACCATTTACAGCAAAAAAGCAAATGTACACAATATAATAGAATAGATTGTTTAGATTGTGAATGATAAACTCTGCGTAGTATCATGAATATTTGCCAAGTATTTTACGAAATGTTTGAAATACTTTGATTTGCATGAAAATACAGCACAACTGTATGGAAATGAAGAGGATGTAACGCATAGTACATAGTAATTTAATTAGAGCGAGTTCGATTTAATATCAATTTTAAAATATCAAACTGCATCAGCATATTAAACAGAAATCATGGTGGCTTATTATTACTTAGCGTTAATGCATGTATTCAATTTATTGGTGTATTAATTTTCTGTGTCGCACATAAAACCAGTATAAATAGTAATCAGATGTTCATTAATGTTACATAAATAAATAAATAGCATAGAGCAGAAATTAATTCTACTTGGGCTTCTGAATTGATGTTTTTTTAGAAGAATTTATGTGAGTTCTAACAAAGTTGAAATCTTCCAGACATTTTCCTGTGCCAGTCAAAATACTATCATTGAAGTATTTACCATTGGCTCAGGCATAGTAGAATAGCAAAAAGAGTGTAAGTCAGATTACTCTCTGCTGAATTAAACAAAAATCCAGATTTAAGAAACTAAATTCATCAAAATTTCTTTCATTTTTCAAGCATTCATAATTGATTGTAGCCAATTCTGCAATACCTTTTTAATTGAGCTAGCACAACAAAATGAATGCGATTTTTAAAACAACTGCTCGTTATCTATCTTAAACTAAAGTATAATCAAACTTACGACTAATTAATCCTGTCTTGTTGGTTTTATAAGTAATATCGTCTTCATTTTTCCGGTTTACAAATCTTAGTTTCCACCACCTTAATCAAACTTAAACGTTGCATGTTAGATGTCTCCCTATAAATAGAAGTTGATGATCATCTTGATCAAGAGAATTTCAAGGTACTCTTAATTATTATTAATGCATACAAGAAATATAAAAAAGAAGGTTTGTAATAAAAGTAATAAGCCGTATCACCAAAATTATACTTAATAAGAAACAAAAAAGTATGCACAACCTCATGCAAATCTACTTTTATATTAGGACATACAGCATTTAAACGAGCTTAAGACTCTCATACTTTCTAGCTCGGTTACAACGAGAATGCACCGTAAATTAGTTTAAAGCAAAGAAAAAGAAAAGCGAAGTTTTGGATGGAAAGTAGCAAACATTAGTTAGGTTGTGACTGATGAGAACATTAGGCAGGAAGTGGACCAATGCTTATTTCTGCCAAGAGACACAGACAGCCGGAGATCGATCCCGAGCTCGGACTCCGGAAAGACGTGCCACCTTAAACTATTACCCGGAAGGATCTTTCCTACGTGAAATATACTAAACGTTCCAAATCTCGTTAGGTTTTGTACATAAAAGAAAATAAAAGACTGTCTCAAGATATGACTTCACGTCCCGAGGGTAAAAACAGAAAAAAAGAAAAATTAAAAAGACAAATACATTGAAAGTCAAGAAGAAAGTTATTTTGAGGCCGCATATAAAAAATTACTCGAATCTGATCTTAAAAATAAAAATGTCACGCAACTTCCAAAATAGCAATTTAAATAATTATCAACCAACGTCATCCTGACGAAGGGAATGCAAAAATTTTTAATTTAATCCGAAAATAAAAAGTAAAATCGTTACGTCGGCGTCGTCCTCGGCAAACTCGGGAATATGTATAAAGGGCTTACTACACTGCACTAAGCACCCAATTTTTCACGCTAAATTGAGACCAATTTCCTGTTTAGTAGCTAGGCAGAGCGTCCCCAGGAATACTGAAAAGCACGGACACACATGCCTAGGAACACCTTAGGTATAAAATGATGACAACGCCAAGTGTGTGTCTTGCTTTTCACAATCATGAATTTCTAAAATTCCTCGTATTTTATTTTTTATGTAGTTTCATTGAGTTGTATATTCTTGTAACGTTCTTGCGAACTTTATCTTTCGCTAAAATTTTAATGATGTTGCATGATCCTGCTGTAACTATATGTGGTTTTGCTGAGCTTTTTACAATTTTTCTTTAGGCGGCTTTCTAGAACTTGCTTGCTCTCAATAAGTTTTCTTTACTTACCCTTAGTATGGCTTTTACGTATTCTTGAATTTGTATCGTTTACAAATTGTAATTTATATCGACATGATTGGTTCGCACAAAAAAATTTAAGGCAATTACTCCTTTTCTTTGTGATACTTTTAAATATTAATACTAAGTAACGACAAATACCACGAGAGTGTATAAAAGCAAGAAAAAAAAACTAATAACGTAGTAAAACAAATTAAATTTAAATTTGGTTGTAAACATAGAAGTAGAAATGTAATTTATGACAAATTACCAAAGTGACAGTGGTATTTACAAACACTTTTTCCATTAAAAAAAATAACAAGAATTAATAAAGTTAATCTATGGAAATTCAGAAACAACTGTGCTAGGAGGAGTATCTTCTGCATCTGAAGAAGCTTCAGATAGATGAAAAAGCTCGTTGATCTTTCGATAGTCTAGCACCGTCAACCGTCGGTTTGATTATAATGCCATTACGTATGTTCTTAGCTTATACCCTGGGTGCGCTCTTTCGAGATGCTTATCCAGATGCCCTCTAGAAGACAGCCTGGGGAGTTTTCTTCTACAACGTCGTTCTCGGTTCTTAACACGGACACTCGATTGACCATGGAGCCCAGCTACGGTTGGATGTCACTAAATTCGAGCTGCAAAGACGCAATACTATTGTACTACTGCAGTACCTCAGAATCTGCGGCTACGTCGCTTTGTGTTACTTAGAAGGTACCAGATGCACAGAAATTCAGAAGGTCGTCGCCTAAAAAGGTTTTTCGTCCCACATTATGCCAATTTTCCTCTTCCTCTGGATCATCGTCAACCAGCTTACTTTTCCTCTAATGGAAGGGGCCTGTCCTTGGTCGGCGGGTCTTCTTTAGGTAGTCTTGATGATAGTCTTCAATGAAGGGTGACTGTGACGATGCGGGCGCTGAGTGACGTCATAGATTACTAGAGTTCAAGTTACTTCTCTGCAGACATATTGGGTTATAATGGCTTGGTGCACGATGTGGATAAGCTTTAGTCGTTTCGCGTCATCATAAATTAGTGTCGATGGTAAACAAGAAATATTTTATAATTGTGTTCCTTCAAATTTTGTTGTTTCTTTCAAACTTCCAAGGTATGTCTGCTTGCTTTGATGCTTGACGGGAGACTGTAGGTTCATGCCAACATAATTTTATCTCATTTCACAACAAGAGAACATTCAACCAATCTTTCCTTTATTTTGTGCCAAATCCCCATTAAAATACGTACTTGAACGTACTTTTACCACTATCGATACGATTTCAGAAGCAAGCTTTATTCAAATATGGTTACTCTCGGATATTGTTTGGTTTCTTAGAGCAGAGAAACGGAAAGATTCTTGAATCGGGTCTTCTTAGTTTTTGAGAGATGTTCTACCACTATCCACATTTCAAATGCAACCGTGACAAAAATCTGTAATCAAGTTCATACATACATCAAAAGTATCTAAAAGCGAAATCTCTCTTAAACCATGGTATTATTAGACTAGACGCCCTTCTTGCTATTGATTTCTCAACGTTTGCGATTTTTAAATATCCCCCTTGGCATTTCTTGAACTGGAAAATTCCCCATATGCTATTTCCCAATTGACTGTATGCCACTAAAATAAAAGTGTACGTCACATCCATACGTGTGTAGCTATTCTAAACTGTTCTTGCATTTCTCAATTTCTTTAAAAATGTCTAAAGCAACTAAACTCGAATTAAATTACTATTTTTTATTTTCTTCGACATTTTCAATATTCCCAGTTACAAATTTTTGAGCTGGTAGGTCCTCAAAGGCGAATTTATATCGTCAATAATAATTACATTAACAGTTGGTATATACACTTTGTTATATAAACAATCCGAAAAATTTGAATTATTGGGTCAAGTATACAACACACACATACACATACACCTGCTTTCAGGTTATATTCAAAGGCAAACAAACCTGAGTAACAATGACAAAGGTAAATAGAGACGTTGAGTTGAATGTTTACATTTAGTTGAATATCTAATTGCATTTGCATGCTAGTTATTTCAAGGGAAGTTTAAAGTAACGAATTTTCCTTTGTGACAAATGCAATTCTGTATGTTGGTTTATTTGGATTTCTTTTGAATACAAAGATCATCTCGGAACGCTCGAAGAATGCTTTTATTGACTTAAATTTTAATTTATATCAAAGTTTCTCATTACGGGAGAGTTTGCATAAAGTAACCAAGTTCTTAGTGTTTGTATACAGTAAAAAAGTTTGGTTTACATTTAATAGCCTTAGATTATGGTAACAAGTATTTTAAAGTGTAAGAGTGCCGGAAAAACTAATCCATGATTAAAATGAAACTTAACATCTGTTATCAAATATCCTAATCAATATTATTTGTTGCGCAAATAAAGGTTTTTGTGTTCTTTTTAAACCCAGTACTATAAAACTCTATTTAATTTGAATCAATTAACATCGAATTGAAATTTAATTCTCATATAACTTAACACAGAATTAAATTGGTTTAGTTCCACATTAACAATTTAGTTTAACATTAAAAGGTTTACAACACCGCGCTTAATGTTTTATAAGCTTTTTTTTATTAAATGCTTGATTTTAAATAACTACCTAGTTTTTGCCGCATGGTTTTTTAAACATAGATAAACTCTTTCACGTTTCGATTGTTCAAACTTTTAACTGAGAAAAAAAAGCCTTTCATAAATGCTTATGATTACTGTTCAAAGTTGAGATATTTTTTGGCAGTTGCTTTTTCAAAGTATTCCTATATTGTAGGTCTTCCACGCTCCGTTTAACCATTGGTATTGTTTCCAATTTTCTCTACTGATCTGGGAACCTTTCTAGGTAAATGCCCAGACCAGTAGTATTTCGTATAATAGAAGTTTAGTATTTATCCCGAAAGTGAACAAGTTGTCATACCTGCTGTTAAGATTTTCTAAAGCATTTGGCTCAGTTTTTCTGAGTCGAGGTTTAGATATTTCTATGGTATGTTGTCTTCTACATCGAACGCTGTTTCCAAACCAAATGAGACTACTTTGAGGCACTTATTTTTAAAGATAAAATTAACAAAAAAAATAGTAATGCAATCAAAGGGCATAGTCGGATGTCAAAAAGAAATCGGTTTTTGATCTGAAATTGGCTAATCTTTTATCCATGACAGCTTTGATCTTACCAGATCTCAGCTTCCAAGAATTAGTACTTTCCAAGAAAAAAATATTTTTAGTTTCTGAGTTAAGTTGTGATAATCGATAATGGGAATATCATCAGGGTTTTCCGCTTTTTACCGTTCAAAAATTAATTTTATACTCAAAAATTAAAAATATCTCTTTTTCAGAAACTAATAATCTTTGGAAGCTCAAATGTGGCAAATCAAATCTTTCATAGATAGTCACCTCCAGAAAAAAAATTAACTAGATTCACATCGAAGATTACTATTACCCGGCTACGTCCTTTATTAAAGATCATTTTCAAACAGTGATCCATCATTTAAAAGACAGTTTCTATCTCAAGATGGTTTAAACAAGCAAGATGTTTTCAAAATGAATTTTCTTTCTTGCTAATACTGAAATAACTATCGAGCTTTTCCGTATTTACGGAAAAATCTTTTCTTAATACCTATGTATTTCAGTAAAACAGAACCAAATAGCAAGAAAAGCATTTGTTGTGGCCTTGATTCTTTAGAATTCATAGCTTCTTTCCACCTAGACAATATTAGATCACTTACATTATTATTACACTGCTGCTCCAAAAGATTGACGCATGACCTGGAAAGATGATTTTCGGCCAAATTTGCTAAAGTTAGTTTTAAAGTGTTGAGTTAATAAGCAGAGCAAGTGATAGTAATTATATAGTAAGAAGTTTGCTGCCATACATGCAATGATAAAATTACAAGAAATTCGACGTTTCACAGCTATTGGTTTCTGAGTGCAATCTTGTGTAGCCAATATTTTAATTTCTATGTCTCTGGCTAAATTCAAATTAACTTACGTTTATAGGTCTTTTCGGGTAAGGAAAAAGCTTCCTGACAGCACAGTAGGTTGTGGACACAGTCTGTTCGGAATGAATAATTTTAACTTGAATAAAATTTGAATTGAACGAAAGACCAATACATAGAAATGGAAATACTGGCTACACAAGATTGCAGTCAGAGACTAATAACTGAGAAAGGTCGAATTTCTCGTGATTTCTCGTTGCATGTATGATAGCAAACTTGTTATTATGTGACTACTATCACTTGCTCTGACTTACTAACTGAACATTTGAAAACTAAATAAGTATTGCTTTCTAGCTCAACTAATGGATTTTTGCATAAAAACTCTAAAACTCTTGCAAATTTGGCTGAAAATCACCTTTCCCAATAGTGATACGTTAATTTCTTGGAGCAGTGTAGTTATTCAACTCTCAATTAAAATGAAGATAAAAAAATTTGCAATCTGCAAAATGGTTTTATTCTACTTATTATACTATACATATTATTAAAAGCAGGAGTCGATGAATTTGTACATTTTGGCCCTTTCAGCAAAACTTTCTTTAGAACCTTACTAAAGAAAACGCATTTAGAAAGTTTCATTAAATCTTAACTGATTTCTTTTTACTCGAAAGGTTCTACACAATTGCGTTCGTTCAAAATCTCGTGAAACGATTTCAATCCTTCAGAATGATGTAAATACATTATCAACAATTAAATAATGTCTTGTGAATTGATAAGGGTAAGCTGTAAGATATAATTTATGTAATTCGGAATAAGAGAAAAGGTAAATATTCCCGACAGTTTCTAAATTCATTTTATAACAAATGCAGTTAATTCTAAGAGCCGTATCTGTTCGAAAATCATCATTCTATAGAATGTTGAATATACTGGATATTTGTTATACATGGAACAATACCGTATGGATGTCAGTATTAACAATTGGACAAAGGCTATTGCCCGCCATTTGCAACCCAGCATTGATACTTTATAGAGGTTGGTCTAGTCGTTTGAGTGACCGGATAATATTTCGTCGGGTTTGACACTGTAGCCCACAGTTATTATGCATAAATGGACGTGAATTAGTACGTGCGGAACCGTTTCGGTTTCCTACAAAATGCAAATCGGAATACAAATCGATAGCAAGTTGTCAAAACCCGGTACAAACACAACTCAAGGGACTAATCATCATAGATACGGGTGGAATGTAAAATAAACCTGGGCATTTAAATTATCTCTTTAACAAATGTAGGTTTGATATTATTATTTATTAGTGAAGCATTATAATTTATGTTCAAAAGGTGCACTCGTTTGAAAAAAAGACAGTACACAAGAAGTATACTTAGAATACAAAATTTTTCATTCCTGCAAGCAATTTTAATTTATTCATTTCTAAGTAGTAATTTATAATTTGATTTAAATCCTTGTATTCCATAGGACTTGATGTCCACAGTAATGAAGATGTATTTACTGGCATAAGTCTTAACTGGATACTTTTTGATGCAAACAAGTGTACATGTACACCTAGAAAAAATGTTTTGTATAAACGATTAATTAGATCAGTGAATTTAATTGGTCATGGAAGAAGCTATATAGGTTAATTCTTTAACTGGAAATATGATTTCAGATTAACTTCAGTGCATAAAAATTTCGAAGCAACAATAGCTCTTTATATTAATTATTTCAAACAACTCAATTTATCACCTGAAAACTTTCTTACTACTCGTTATTTAGGAAATTATAATTCAAATGTTGCCCCGTGGGCCGCTTATTTTATAAACGGAATGCACCATTCATCAACACGACTTTTGTACCCAGCAAAAAGTTTAATTGTTTTTCTTAACTTTACACAATCACTTAGAAGTTAGTGGACCACCGTGTTTATCACCAGGAAGTAGTGGTTGTGTACGCCAAATGCGGGTATAACCCTCTTTCGCAGACTTGGTGATAATTCTCTAGCTGTTGATCCGAGTGTTCTCCTCTGCAGTCTCCAAAATTAACTATTCATCGAGTACTCAGCGACTTCCCAAGAAACCTAAGCTTTAAATGCTCAGTAGATTAAGTTAAAGTTTACTTTATAAATTGTCTTCAGTATCTGTCTCCTCTACTTTGATTGCTTGGAAACAAACAAACCTATCCTAACAAGCATAAATATTAAGCATTTGTACTTTGTGTGTTGAATAAACAACTTCAATTACATCTCGACTTTTACTAGGACATATGTAACGAACGGAAGATTTCTCTAATGTCAAACACAAATTCTGTTACTAATACATGTACATAACTTCTTCCATATCCTGACTTTTCAATTCAAAATAACTAAAAAGTCAAGCTTAAAGTTTTTAATTAAATTAGGGTACTAAAATGAAAATATGCCAGCAAAATATTATTTCGCAAACTTCTAATTAGATATACACACTCTACTTATGCAGATGACTTGCGGTCACTCCTATAAAATACGTGGCAACGTTGTTGTGCCGCAAATGCATGCTCTGTGTGGTCCGTACCGCATAAGGAAGGATATTATGCAGACTAATTACGTCCTGTGAGTCCAATTTATTTTATGTGGAGCTGCAGTTACGTATGATTTATTCCTTCCTACAAATTTTATTACATTATGTGCGTGAAATTCATTCCCGGATACAAATCTTTTTTGAGTAATTTTATTTGGGACGATTTTATTTAAAAAGTTGAATACAGTTTAAAATTCATGTAATAAAGCCGCCGGTACCGCATTAAAAGCAGAGGTATTTTAAAATCTTAATATCTTTACGGTGTAATAAACTGTGAGTATACTAACAGGCAACGCAACGGATGTAATAAATCGAATTGTAATTTTATTGAGCATCGATTCTGCGTTAAAATGATAAACTGCAAGGAATATTAGCTACCCCTGTTGCTTATGTTCTACTCTGCATTTATAGTAGATCTTACCGGAAACATAATTAGCAACGTACACTAAGCAATATGGCACCAGAATTAGCGTAATGGAAATTATACCCACCGCTAGCCAGACTAATATGGCCTATAGTTTGCCCCAGATGGCTCAGATGAGCTAATTTACTTATTAAGTTTGTATGTGCTTTGATTCCCCACAGGCTAGCCAGGGATGAAATTTTCATCATATTCCGTTCTTGGACAATTCACATGACATGAACTGCTGTGCAAGCGTAAACTGCACAAATTACATTAAATTGAGATTCTAATTTGGGGTAATTATGTGAATCCCTTGAAAGACAGTTTTGAAGTGGAGACGTGTAAATACGAATTCCCAAATTTATTTTCAGTAAAATGGGTACGCTGCAGTTAAACTTTGCGTCATGCGGTTTAAATTACATACATTTATCACAATCAATAGTAAGATAATTTCAAAAGGATTTTGTTTGAATAAGTTGCTCTAATTAATAATTATTTTTATGCTAAAGCGTCTCTAACATTTATAAGCAGTAACCAACGAAGTAAATTTAACAAAACAAGTTTAGTCTAAATGCCATCTAAATCCTCCACTCTTCCTACATACTAATCGTTTATCCTGTCTATCAATCTCAATTAGGATTGATTGGTCTATCTTTATCCTCTATTGTGCAACAGACAACAGTTCTTGTAATACAATCTATTTATATTTTTCAAGTGTACGCAACGCAATACAGAGAAAAGATACTTTTAAAATCCATCTTTACGCGCTGCTTTGCTTTCAAGATTTCTGAGGTATCCTTTCAAAAGCAGATAAAACTCTTTAGAATGGAGCAATGATATCTGTTTGCGGGAAAAATTTTTGGGTATTTTTTTCTTCTAGCTATCCTTATAAAAAATGTGAATTCTTAATTGGAACGAAGCAGAATGTGTTACATATGAAAAAAGCAGTTGCAATATAAAAACCACAAAAGCATAATATTTGATTTGACTAGATTTGAAAGAAGGAGTAAATGGCATCAATAAGCTTTAATATTGCAGTGAACCACTGAAATTTTCTCCTTTGGTTTGATTTTGGGTCTTGATCTTCAAGCTCTCATCTGCTCCGGAAATCTTTTTCTTTCACCTTTACTAATAATTAGCGGACTGTGGTACTCTACGCCATGATGGCAAAAATGAACGGTTCATCAGGATCACAGGGCATCTTCCTTTGATTTTGGCTTCCAACTATATAACGTACAAATATTATGACTGAAGTTGCTGAATTTGTTACGTGCTCAACATTATACTAAAAAATATTTCAACGTTTTCCCGATAAAGTTCATTACTTGCTCAAATCTCCACACGATATTGTCAGCAGATTCATTTGATTCATCAAAATTATTGGACACGAATGGCGCAAAGTCTTCACGGAAGGACCAGCTCGAGAACGTGCAGATTAGGCAACTTGTCATGGTGATTAGACTCTGCACAGTGGCGCACACGACAACTGGCGCTGACATTAAAAATGTACCACACACCATCCTATTTTACTACATGAAAGTGCCTTAAAAATTCTGTCATAGGCGCCATATCCTCTAGCGCCGGCCATGGCTTCATATTAACCAATGAGAAATAAAGTTTAGTCTAACAATAGTTGTATAATAACTAATAAATAGTAAGATTACGAAACTGTAGTGTTGGTTAATTCCAGATACACTGAATTTAGATACTAGTATTCAATGTTTAAAGTAATTTGGTCAATGTTTGCATTTTAACAAATCTATCATATACAGGATGTCTCTGCAATAAATTGAAGCATTGATACACCAGATTTCTGAATTACACTCCTCAACAAAATTAGGGGAACACTTGAGATTTGGCGAAAAATGAATGTTTTTCAAACCCAGTTTTCATCGGAACAACTTGATCCAAAAGGTTTCCTAAACGTTAACATCTCTGCTTTTGGATGCTGTCATTCAAACTATCGAAAACTCTTACGTAGTGGGCGCAAATGTAGCTAGACCGCAAAGGTGCAAAAATGTCGAAAATTATTTCATTTTAAAACGCAACACCAATCGAATTAATTTTTTCCCAGTTTTGCAAACATCACAGTTGTAAAGCTTGAACCTTTTTCTTTGATTCAGGTCAAAAAAGTTTAGAATTGCATGATTTGTAACGAAGATATATGCATTTGAGGAAA
This sequence comes from Ignelater luminosus, assembly GCA_011009095.1. Lineage (NCBI taxonomy): Eukaryota > Metazoa > Arthropoda > Insecta > Coleoptera > Elateridae > Ignelater > Ignelater luminosus. Next base: position 46,024 of record VTPC01005432.1, on the reverse strand, counting down.
AAGTGCACTTTTGACAATTTTGACATAAAATTCAGATATTCTCACAAAAAGTGAGTATTATTAGTGTGTTGGTGTGTTAGCCAATAGATTCTGTGAACGAGTGAGCAATTTGCAACAGAAGTTTCAATAGAAGTTCGTCGACAGTGCGGTGGGAATACAAGGTATTGAGCAAAACAAACAAACAAAAAAAAAACGTTACGCTAATGTCGGCGGTACACAATCACACACATTTTTCGCAAAATTTCAAGTATTTCCCTAATTTTGTTGGGAAGTTTACAATTAGTTTCGTAAATAAACGATGTTATAATGAACTTTTCTAGGAAATCACAGAATTGATGACAATAAATAGAGCAACTTTCATAAAACTATCATGCATGTTTCAAAATTTTTATTTTCATTAATCCATCGAAAGAAATTTAAATAAATATTTCCTGCCAGATTATGACGTCACTACAGCTTCTCTCTATCTCAGCAACAGTTCGATATTGTTTACCATTTGGCACAGTAAATAAAATAAGCTTTAAATAATTGTAATCGCAACCTCAATTACTTGTTTGAGCTTTCTATTTTTGGAAAATTTGTAACCTTTGATTCGTATCTGCTAGTTAATTATAACTGTCAAAGACATTTCAAAACATCTGGGAATGCAAGGCATAACCACAACGAACTCCTATTTTGTTATTTGTTCAAATTTCGGCGGCCATTTTGACCATGTTCTCGAAGAGTTATCAAAAAAAAAGATACCACGTTGTCTTTAGTTTTTGATGTAGAATCCAAATCTGAAATCAAAATCTATGGATAATTTAGCGACAACAAGTGCTCGTGCTTTCGAGTAAAATGAAATTTTCCAAAGTCCGAGAATATCAAAATTTAATTTATGGTTTCTGGTACGTTTAATATCTGGGAAACCAGTATAATTATCATCAACCACGTCTATCCGAAAATGCATGTTACATCATTTTGTCGATTTTGAAATCTACTAATAAGTTAGTAACAAAAGTTGCTGTATGTTTTCTCAGAAAATGCACCGTTTACGAGTAAAATCGGTTTACCATACACGTCAGTAATAAATTTTACTTGTAAACGGTGTAAGAATTAGTTTCCAAATTGCTAGTAGATCTCAAAAACGACGAAATTTCCGTACTCGACAGTGACGTCGTGCGATTGTACTGCTTTACATCTTTGCTTATGAATTATGATGAATGTGTCAATAACTGAAATTTATATACAGTAGCTGTCAATTCAAGATTATCTCGATTTAAAAACTGTGGAATATTCAGAAATAAAAACAACTGCTTCGTGCGAGAAATATCTAGCTATCCAATATAAAAGTATTTCTCCAAAATATGCTGTTGTAAATAATACACCAAACTACGTGTAATATTTTTTATATAACTACCAACATATAAAAAAGTTTCGGCAGCAAAAATATAGCTAATTTTATTTTTTAACTTACCAAGCATTCCACAAAAACTCGGTGGTAAAATCGAGCAGGAATTCTCTGGATATTAAAAATTTAAAATATAGCGGTTTACAACTTACATGAATGTTATTGCCTTATTTATCCTCTTCACACGGGATATATAAAAACCCAAGCATAATGTCGACATTGTTGGATGCTTGATATTCTACACTGAAAATTTATTTCGCCAAATACACGGTTTTTTACAAAATGATGACTGTTTCGGATAATCCATGGCGGCAGTTACATGAAATTTTTTTCATATATAGAAATTTATATGGACATTATAGGTGAAAAACTTTCCCGTATAAGTGTATTTATTTAAATTAGGATATTCCAGGAAGCCATTCCGAGTTTTCACGATTGAATAAATAAATCCATTAGCACTTAATTTAAATATATTACTCGTTTAGTCTAATTAACAAGGCAATTTAGCGTGTAACACTAAGAAGATCTACTTAATATTAGGAAGTGGATGGTATAAATATCATCATTATTCGATTTTTCTAATGAGTTAATTATTGTTATCGAAGGTAATTTATTTCCAGTTGTAATTATGAAAATTTCTATATTATAATCGCGGGTTATACGCAGTTCTGGAATGCTGCCGTGAAAATTTCTAATGAGTAAATTCTCGTAACAATATACGGTCATCAATCATCAAGCATGAGATAATTTCATTTCTAGAGAGAATTTGATTAAATATGTGATATTCAACAGAAATCCAATAATGAATATGAATAATTAAGAACAAGCAGGTAGTACATCTTTGCAGTTGAATGCTTCATAACTAAATATGCTACCTATATTTTTACAATTCGTTCGTGATGTCTAAACGTTTCAAAATCAGAAAAACATTTTTTACTGATTTGCATTTACACAGAGCGTTTACTTTATCTGTTTACAATACAGGTAGCAGGCTTGTTTTTCATAGCCGTCTTTGGGTATTTCAAAACAAACTTTGCGATTTAATAATTTTGATCCAAACTCATTTAATTTTGTTATGAGAGAATCTATGATAGCCTTGGAAGAATTACAGGTGTAAAATGTGCTGCAGACGAATAAAATAATAGCTGTGTTATTCTAAAAACCTTAAAAGATAATAGATAATAGTTGTAGTAATTAAATCTCTCACATATTACTAAATTGCTTCATCTTGATATAAAAAAATAAATAATTATTTTGTAGGTTAGGGTATGCAACTGACACATTCAGTACTTTTTAGTTTGGACATAATTATTCCGATAGTATAAGTTCCTAACGTACTGGTCTTTCCTTTGTCATATTTAAAATCAACCTATTAGAAAAAAAATGTGAAACACAAACAAACTGAAAACTTTGCGACCTGTCTTGTTGTTTTCAATATAATTATCTTTTTAGATTTCGGCACATTTTGTTTAGGGATGCTCTAAGCCTTCTCATCCAATCCAATTCTTCCCAGTCCTTGCACCAAGAAATGTTTTTCAGATTTGAGGTTAGATGGCAATCAGAAGCATGAATAAGGAGGATAAAAAAGTAAGTTGTACTTCACTTGGGCAAATTTTTAGCTATGTCCATTACCATGCCCAAGAATTACGTTTTCCTTTTTCATGACTTGGTTTAAAAGATTTACATAAAACTTTCTGGTTAATGCTCGATTCTTTAGTAAGATCATAGCTAATGCCGTTCTAGCGTCCCGAAAAATGAAAATCATAACCGGTTACTGCAGATCAAATTTGGACTTTTTCTCCTGGGTAGTGGTAAATAATTATGTCGCCTTAGGAAACTTGTATTCGAGTACGTTTTTGATCTAATATTAGCAAAGACATCACCAACCTCGCCAATTCCAATCACCTAAATCAAAAATCCTCTCAAGCAATATAATAAACTTTATTGATGACTACTGGAGTTATATCGTACTCTTAAGGCGTCCACTACTTGTGTGATCACGTTGAAAATCTGTAGGTTTTCACAGTTATAAATTAGTTTCCACGTAATAAGTTGAATGATAATCTGAGAGTCAACATTAGATATTTGCCGAATCGCCCAAATTAAATTTTCTCCTAGAGATCGTTGAAAGTACTTACTATCAAATCGATCAAGTTTAAACAAAGATCTAAGCCACGCCTACTTCAAGACTGTAAGAACCGACCGTCATAAAGCGATGTTAGCTACTAACGTGGTTACCAACGTGATTATGCCATGTCCCACCAATTTTAAAACTGTTGTTTGCTTCAAACTAAAATATATTAAAGTAAAGCTTTAAACATAACAGGAATTCAAAAATGATGGAATATAAAACAGGCACATTAGTTGACAAAGTAGTCAACAACGCCTTATATTGATTAATAATCTGTTCTACGTACACTAAATTCAAGTTGCAGTTTAAACAAGCCCTGGTTTACTTAGGACCATAGAGAAACCCGCAAGAATTGGTTTTCTGAACATCATTATTGGAAAGATTGGAATTTTTCCAGAAAGCGCCATTATTGTTGCCATTGACAATTGACTCATCAGCTAGTTTTTTAATCTACAGGAGTTTGGAACAGATAATATTACTGTAACTTGCAAATACCCTGGTTTTCTACACAATTTCCCAGATCGACTAATTCTTATATTCTTGCGGAGACTTTTGGATTCGGATACTTTCGATTTAGTAAATTTCAGAATAGAAGGAGAGGCAATTGGACTACAGGTCTCAAGTCTGGCAACCTAATAATTTTTGCTGATTGCATAAAATATTTTAATTTTGATTTTGTTCTTACATTAAAACGCAAACTCGGTCTTAACCAAATTGTATCACAAATAAAGAAGGTTGTTTCTCCACATATGCTTTGTACTGCTGATGTAAGCACTTTAGTGTTGACCTTAGAATGATTGAATGCATGTCAATACACTGGTCAAAAGTATCCAAAAAGCATTTTCCTCAATTTGTGGAAATCCTTCTGACAGCACTTTTTGGACTTTGATAAAGTTATAAAAGGTTGTTCAAAAATGTCTTGCATCTGCTTGGTAATATATGTATTAAAAATCTCTATTTCATATTCTTATTGGGCAATATTTCTACAACAATTTAATTCCTCAAGAGATTTCTCAGTTAAGAAATGAGACACAACTACATAAGTCCTATTTGTGTTTTCAATTCTTCTGTTTTTCTTTGTGCATCAAAAACTAGCTTCCATTCTTTGGCAGTTATTACAGACTAATAAATAAAATCTTGAGAATCCCTTAATTATTAAATCCTGAGAGTCATTAACCATTGTGTTTAAATCAATTAAGAATATGTAACCTTCTTCTTGGCTGTTAATTTACTAAATAATACAGACTTTTCACATTACTAATTAAATACATCACAGAACTTTTTCATTCAGAGAGTTTTGGTTTACATTTACAAATGAGTGGAGATAAATATCACGTTGCGTTTTACATAATTATACAGACCAAAGAGTTTCATAATTATATGTAATCCATTCAACTATAAATATAGCCATCCATGACTCAAAACAATCGATACGCTCATAGTGAGGTAGATATGTGGGTGATACACAACTAATGACTATAAATTAATGATTATTTGCGTATAGTTAGCAATGGACATGAACTAATCCGTAATTCCAATTTGGAAATTTGTCAGGTGCACTGTTATACAACTTCAAACGCAACATACAATTGTTTGTATTAGTATTTGCTGAACTTCCCACTTACAAACAGGTATTGATAATTACTAATTACAAACCGTAAATTGTTCTACAATACAACAATAAATCCGATACATTTCTGGTAAATAGGAAATCAGGGTAATCGAGAACTTCCATTGAATCTCTAATTATTTACAACGCATTCGTACAATTTACGAACTTTTAAGTAAATGTTACCAATTTTATGTAATTACAGTTCCAGGTGGTTTCCCAAGCTTAACTAGTGTAATTAATTATGCAGCAGTACGGTCCTCAGAGAGGAATGTGACGGATTGCCACTCCAACTTCACTCTCGGTTCCCCGCACGATCTGTGTTTGTCGCGGAGCTCTGCTACCTCTACAAAATCACTTACTCGATGTATTTATAACGCTTTCCCTGGATTCAGCCAGGAATTTAAATTCCTAAACTAACGTAATCCCACATGTTTAGGAATAGAGACTTCGTACTCGATTTTACACGCTATCAGTAACATAAGAAGGGATTGACAATCCCTTAAGTACGTTTTCGATTACATTATGCGTAAAAGATAGAAAAACTGAGACAATGTATAAGGAGAAGAACTGGTTCGAATATAAGGTTTCGTATGTGTTACTGCTAGATCTCTTTACTAAATCTTCTATGTAGTAAAGTGCATTTCCTTGATAAATAACTAGCATTATGCTCAACAGTATGTACAAAGACATGATAAAAACATTTTTTCTAACTTTTGGATTTAAACTTTTACAGATTTTTATCACATACAGCACGAAGGATCGACAATAGAAGTTTCAGATATCAATTATTCCTTTTCCAAACATCGCTTAGTGTGGAAAGGAAAACCTTGTGTTAACAACGATGGCACCCTGTGATTTGTTTGATTATACTTCTCAGTCCTCATCATTATCAAAATTGCAAGAAACTGAAGCTTGTTGTTACTGCTTTAATGATAATCTACATTTACCTTTAGAAACGATATTAACAGACGTATTGTTCGCTCGAAAATTATGCAAAGCAATAAAAATATTTTTTCTAACGAAAGTCATAAGATTGATACCATGCAAATTTATTGTCTGCTTAAGAATATTCAACCATGTTCGAAATTATCGCGTGAGTTAATCATCAAAAGTTCCTAGACAAATACAACAGAATTTCCTTTTATTCTGAATTATGTAAATTAATGCTTAGATTTGACCAGTGAAATATACAAGATGTATAGTTATCTTTGTTTCAACCCAATTTACACACAATTTATTTCCAGTTATGACTTCTGTGTATGATTATATGGCAAGGCAGAAACGATGATATTTACAAGCTTGAAGAAGAAAGTTTGATGTTTACTTTCGTTTAATCTAAAGCATTACGGTTACTATAACAGAGGGACTTGTAAGTGTGGTTGCAGGGTTGGAAGGTAGACGGTAACGCTTTAATCTGAATATGCTAGAACAGTGTTTATCAGGCTGTGCCCTTCAAAGTCATGAACGATACTCCGTGAATTTTTAGAAGTAAAATTTATTAAAACGATATTGTTGGGTGGTGGGGAAATCTGTAAAGGTCACCTTTATAAGTTGGCTTTCTGAAAGGTGTTAACCAAAATTTGGGTGTAAGTATGGTCATCCACGCTTGCTCTTGAAACGCGTTAGACTTCCCAACTCAAGATTTGCATTCAAGACAATCGGAGTCCAGTCAGGCTTTTCTTCGATCACCTTTTTCGGTCTCACTAGGATAATTCAAGGTGGTTAGGTATCTCTACTTGAAAATGTCTTTTTTACAAACAGCTGCCATTTCTTTAAAGAGTCTTTAATATCAACCAAAATATAATGCTTAGTTTTAGATTTATAATCATGGACGTAGCCATGGAGACAACTCAAGAGACTAAAGTCGTCCCCGACCATACATGAAACTTCCACAATTCCAATTTTGACAAATAGGAAACCGAGATAAGATATAGGAGGTCAGTTTTGTCGTTTACAATGGGAATATCGTGGAAACAGTTTAATTTACATGGCATAATATTAAAGTTAGCAGGGAAATAAGATGCAGGCGAGCAGATGATAAGTTGTGGAAAGTTTCATCACTGTGTTACTTTATGCCATTTAAACTATCTCCACGCATAGTTACTGTCCTATAGCTGCAATTTCTATGACATATAGTTCATTTTGAGAATTCCAAGAAACTATTATTGATTTGAAAGTTCCATGCCTTTATACCAGATTTATATCTGACTTTTCGGGTAAGACCTGCCGGTGCTGATTAAACTTTTAGACCGACTAGGTATTGAGGTTCTGTCAGGCTAATTGGGTTTTGTGAACTGATTGAACATTTTGGCTTTTACGTGACACCTTATAGCAACCATAGTTAGGCATGCCTAACTCATTCAAAACATGCTTCTTACTTTTCTTTCATAATTCTATTATCGGCGAGAAAATATAAAATAACAAACTGTTGAACTCTGCTGAAATCCTGTTGAATTTTCTATTTTCATTTTGATTATATGGGTGATGCCATAAAATCTGTGAAAACTAAACTGTCGGCAGTAATCAAAAATTAAATTTTTATTTAGGATACTTCATACCACAGAGACACTCTATGTGGTCTATCCTCAGAATCCTTAACCAAAGACCAGCTCTCTAGTAGGGCAAAAGAAAACTTATTACTGTCATTTGCGATGTGTGAGACAAGAATGGAATTTGAAGCCTCCTTTGATGAGAGCAACATCAGTTATATAAAGACATCAGTATTAATTGATCTTTCTGATATAAGTCAAAAGGAGTTATTTATGTATCTAGGACAGGATGGACAATCTTGTCTTAGAGAGGCGAATTTGCTCGTATAAAGACAAGTTTATTAGTAAAACCGCCTTTTCTGCAAACAATCTCATTTTGACAATCGAGTTGTAAAATATGCGAACGTGTTTGGTCGTTATACGAGCCAATTCTATCCCGGGGTGTATGCTTGTTCGTCTTCAATCTAGGAAATAAAGTGACGTTTTAATCCCGATATTGTAAATTATGCCGGAGGTGATGGAAGAGAACTAAGATATTTTCAAGCAAGGAATATTTACAAACATGATTTCCGCAATGTATAAAGATTTTTTTCACAACCATCAATCTAAATTATTGAGTGAAACTAAAGTTTCATATTATTTATACAGCAAATACTATAAATCAAATTGTCTACAACGACTAAACCTGTTAGGAAACGATCATTTTTAAATTTCTTCTGGGATAGAACTATACACTCGGTGTTTAGCTATGATCACGTTATGGGATTTTGCTCATCCTCATTTTCAGACATTCAAACCTCGTCATTTGCACAAGAGATAATTTAAACTAAGTGGCACCTAACTGGTATTGTCTCTTCGCTTCTTCCACACTTCAAAACTAACTGATTTATGACAAGAATGAATAATTGAAAATTCAAACTGTTTCCATTCGTTGTTCCTGAAATGCTGTTTCAACTAAAATTTCTTCTTCTTCATTTATTGTCATATATTACGAGGGTTGTTTCAAAAATAAGGTTCCCAACGCTGTAACTCTGGAAGGGGAGGTGCTAGACGAAATCCGGCAACACCGGCGTATGCGGCAGCCCCCCCACTCCAAATCCCGACCTTGAACGCTTCGCTGGGACCTTCAGTACCGGCCTGACAGCCATTCGCGATGGAACCCGCAATTTCTGTCACCGCCAGGTGTAACATCCGTGCAGTGATTCGATTTTTGCACTTGAAAAAGTTAGAACCTATAGAAATTCATCGCCAATTGAGTGAAATTCATGGAGAAAAGTGCATCAGCGTTCAATACGTCCGCAAATGGTGCAGGGAGTTCTCGGACGGGCGCACAGACATCCACGATGAACAACGAAGCGGGAGGCCATCGATCTCAGATGAAACTGTCGCAAAGATTGAGCGAATTCTGCTCGCAGATTGGAGAATCACAATCCGGGAACTGGCTCTTGAGGTTCCTGAGGTCTCTGAATCTTCCATTGACAGGATTTTGACCAAAAAATTGGGCTACCACAAGGTGTGCGCGCGGTGGGTCCCGCACATGCTTACAGCAGACCACAAACAGCAACGCGTCGACTGTGCCCAAGAGTGTCTGCAACAATGCACCGACAACACGGAGGAATTCTTAGACTCAATTGTTACGGGTGATGAAACGTGGTGCCACTACTTCACTCCCGAAACAAAATAACCATCCCGACAATGGCGCCACTCCAATTCGCCTAAATCGACAAAGTTTAAGCAGACACTCTCTGCAGAAAAAGTCATGGCTACCACAATAAACTCGGAAAGATATTGCGAAACCTTAAAAAAACTCCGACGGGTTATCAAAAATCGGCGAAGGGGAAGATTGACCGAACGCGTAAGGTTTCATCATGACAATGTGCGTCCGTAAGTCTCACGTCAAACCCAGGACTTGATCAACAAATTTGGCTGGACTGTCATTCACCATCACCCCTACAGCCCTGATTTAGCACCAAGTGATTATCATTTATTCCCTAAATTAAAGGATCACTTGAGTGGATAACGATTTGAGACGGACGATGAAGGGAAAGAAGAAGTTACCAGGTTCCTCAAGGGGTTGGCGGCGGACTTCTATGCAGCAGGTCTACAAAAGTGGATCGCGTACAAAAAAATGGCGATTATGTAGAAAAATAGCGGAAAGAATAAGTTTTCGAAAAATGTACTTTTGAAGTAAAATAAATAAAACTATGCAACTGAAAAAAATGTGAGAACCTTATTTTTGAAACAACCCTCCATGTCCATGTCTAGTTGGTTGCTATTTCCCAGCAATTCTTTTCTCATACGTTAGTAGTTTTCATATTTTCCCCTGAATTCTTTAATTTTCGTTTTTGTCTTATTTCAATGTAATTGTTATATTCTTCTAAATATGCCGCTGATTTTTCAGCTCTAGGTTTATAATGAATTTGTACAGCATGTTCTACGTTCTTGTATTTCTGCCACACGCACTTTTAATGTAGCTTATTGTGAAAGTAAACTATTTATTTTCATTTCAGCATGAACACAAGATTAACATTAGTACCGCATTAAATCTAGGCAATATGACACAAAGTGACAGGAATTAAGAGTAGTAGTAACAGATAGAGGAAGCCAGCACTAAATCATTACTTTCATTCGGATTGAAATAAATGAAGAATAAAGTAGTATATGGTTTACGTAGACATAAAATCAATATCCTACTTAATAAGAACAAAATTGACAACAGTGTATATAGCAATTATAATTATCACTAATTGACCATGTTTCTATTAAGTAAGCACAACGAAATAATAATAATTATTATTATTATTTCCAGATCAAGAAATAAATACTGATAATATTTAATAAAGGGTGGCTAAAAGCCAAGATAACAAATTAAATTATGAAATACGGAATATCAAAACAGAAATTTTACTAATTAAAGCTTACTAATAAAGCAGAAAAGGAGATTCTCACCTACGTATATAAGATAAAATGTTTTACTGGTAAATGGAAGCATAAAAATTCTGCTCTTAATTAAATTTGTAATGGTATGTAGAACAAAAGCATGCTTGAAAGATGAAAACAACTAGTTATGTACAGAATAATTAAAGAAAGAAGAATGTAATTATTATAATTTAATTTACGTCTACATCAATTTATTATAGTTTCCTTTTCAAACATTTTATAAGACGAGATAAGGTTGAAAAGCTGAAGAAAAATGATAAAGTAATCATAATGTAAAGGAAGAGCATATTCTGACGAAATTTAACGCAAAACGTGCGTGAAGACATGTATTATTAATGAGGCGTGTGAAGTATGTAATAATAATGTATGTAGTATGTATAAAGCGAAAGGCTCTGCGTTGCGTGTAACTCCTCTCATTATTATTATTACATTTATTTGAAGTACTAGGTAAAACGTACATGACATTAATACCGCTAATCAGAACAGTATCATTAGACATGTGCAATATGAAAATCAAACACGTACCTCCAAAATGTGTTCTACAAAGGAAAGCGCCCCTTTCTAGAAACACAATTTACCGAAGAAAATACAGCTTGCGGAATAACTTTACGAAGAGTGTTATGATAACAAGGTTACGCAGCGAGAATATAAACATATTGTTTGTGAAGTCTGCAATAAAAATGAAGTACGAAAGACAATTTAGTGTCAATGGAATTCCAAGATTTTCGCATACATTTCAAAGAGATGCTTGTTGTCTCCCTAGTCCTGCGAGCATTGATTTTAGTTTAACAAAAGAAAATTTACGGAATTCTCTAAGAATATGAGTGAATGCAAGATGACGGAAAATGTTAACGGTTCATCAAATTTCTAAAGATAATTCGCTTTAGAAATTTAATACGTCATTATTTACAATGTATTTAAATAGACAATGAAAGTGCAGAAGCCCGAAACTTTGGATGTTTATGTTTTGCTGCTTTAAAAAATATTTGTATGGAATCATCAGAAGCTGTATGAAGGAAAATTAATGAGAACTTCATATTATTTCAACCGGGGATAAACATATTTTGATTATTCAGCATTTCGGATATAGATTTTCTTGCTAATAGATACATGGTTAAATAATTCTACTTGGACTAATAAACGGCACTTTGGCGTTCATATAGTTATAGTTACTGTAGTACCTAGACATTGTTCTGTACTTACAGCAATTTCTCGTTGCCAAATACTTTATAATTGTACTAGTTCATTCTAGTAATCAAGTTTTATAAATCAAATAACGAAAGTTACACTCGTAAAGTTATTTATAAACACAAAAATGCGAACTAATCAAATATAATTAGGTAAAAGTTTTTAAAAATTTTAATTAAAATGTAAGCAAACATTACAAGTTCATTCTGATTAGTTCTGAAAGTTAACCGGCGTACTTACTAAGTAATTATTAAAGTGTCTTCTTCAAACGGGAAGTAAGTGAACTGTAATTAAATAGAATTCTAATTATAAATTTGTTGATAGCCTCCCAGTTCGTTTACAGTAAACTCGGGTATATTTTAATGAAAGCCAGACAAGAGACAAAAATAAAATTCAACATTTAATAAAAAGATCAAATAATAAAATTCCAGAGTGCACACTGTAATACTTAATAGCAGTGCAGTATCTACGAAATAATTTCATATAAACGTTTGTTTCTCTTGAATAAATTGTAGTAATAACATTTAAAAACCATTATCATGAGAGCGTGCATTTAAAGTAGACGTTTTAATAGCTAAGAGGAACTATAAAAGTAAAGTGTTCAAAATTTATCTCTACAGAATTAAAGGTGAAAATAAATAATGTCACTGGAAAGTGGAATTATCTTTTCTAATTTCTATTTTCGGCCAGATTACTGTTATTGTTAATAATATCCCTAAATGCATAAAAATGTTTTCTAAGCATGGTGATAATTAAAAATAAACAAAAGTAGGTTTCAAGCATCTTCTAGTAATTCCAGGTTATTCAGACGAATTCCATATAGCTTTCAGATTTATCTTAACTGTTTGATGCATCCTTCGAAAGTAATTCAGCTCGCAATATTAAACTTTTCAAAACTATATAAAGTTTCCGTCTAGTTGCTCCAACAAATGTTTCAATATATTGCAAGAAACTAGAATTTACCATATATTCTTTCATGTATACAGGTTTATTCTTTTTGCTATTGATAGCTTTCCCCACTGAAAAGAGAATACATAGTTTTGCAGTTCCCTTTCCATAAGATCTGTTACACATTATTTGTATACATTAGTTACAAAATAAGTGAGATTCTTGTATGGATTATATTTCAAATTAAAATGCACCAGCTATTTTTGAAAGAATTGTTGATCAAGCCATATTGTCAATTGAACAGAAATTCTAGATGGTGGACGAGTTTTTAAAATTGAAAACTGAAATGGAAATATCAAGAATTAAGAAAACAAATATGTTACTTAGACGAAGCACCTCTTGGTTGCAAAGAATCCCATACCGACTTTTTTTCCATTTTTAGAATACGTTAAAGTTTTGTTTTACATTTAGATTAGGTTTATCCAGCACGAGCAAAATTCAAACTTACATTTTCCAATTTTTAAACCAACTAAACCACTAATGTGTGTGATTCTACTAGTTTATTTAACTTCCAGCTCTTCTAAATTTCATTATTAATCTAAAGTTTAGAAAGGTTTCATTAACGTTTCAATAACAATAACAATACGATCAATTTCTTTAAAAAATACATCCTACACACACAAACTAAATTGTCCAAAATTCAAATGTTACAAACCACATAAAAACTTTTCCTTTACTGTTCATTTTAAGAAAAAGTGATCCATGTCACTCAGGAATAAAAAAGATTTTTGGAAAAAAGGTAACGGCTGGCTGCAAAATTTTACCGTGTACACTAAGAGGGAAAATGTTGGCAGACCAAAAAATTTTATGCGGTTTAGACAAGACAAAACGTCACACACTGGTAGGAAATGACGAAAAACCGGCCAAAACTAAATAACTCACAGAATTGCTTAAATATTTTGTATATAAGGTGTTATTGGTGTCTCTGCTATCCAAAGTGATGTAGAAAACGGAAATTAGTTTATTTATTTATTTGTTTTATCGACAAAATTTAAAAAAAATTGTATCTGAATTCGTACATTCCGTCTGTCTATTGGTTTGTTGCCATGTTACCGTAACTTTACAGGACATGTTATATATGAAATCAACTTAGAATGTTCTCCTGACTACAGCTACATAATCGGTATTTCGATACCTCGAATACTTTTCGAGATAATTGAGATCGAATTTCTTTCCTTATTTATTTGTCTTCCTGCTATTTGTTGTATATTTTTAAGACGAATATTATATCGTTTTTCTGAACTATTACACTGCACAAAGTATCAAATATAATATTCATATTGACATCATTTTTAATTGTTTTTCAATAAAAAAAGTGACTGAGTTTCAAATTTGTTAAAATGAATCGTGTTGGCTTTTGTTTGCGGGTGTAGTTCAAACATGGCAATCTGATTTTGGAGTAAATTTATAACTTAGTCGTTTTCAACGAACTCCAAAGGAGTCCTTACTAAATTTGCGAAGTCTGTCTGTCTGTCTGTCTGTCTGTCTGTCCGTCCGTCCGCATTTTTTTAAGTTTTGAAATTTTGACGTCAGATTTGGATTCTACATCAAAAACTAAAAACAATGTGCTGTCTTCCTTTCTTTGGCCGCCGAAATTTGAAAATTTTCAAAAAGCTTTTTTACTTCAGAATCGTATTTTACATCAAAAAATAAGAGAAACGTATACTTTTATCTTTTTGATATCACCTCGGAAACATGGTCAAAATAACCGCCAAAATTTGAAAAAAGTAACAAAACGGAATTCGTTGTGGTTATGCTTTGCATTCCCAGATGTTTTATTCTAAAATTAGCTCACCGATACCAAAGTATCGGGTTTCAGTTTTGACTAATAAAGTTTAATTTTGAACATTTGGTCAGTGGCGTACCTATAGGGAGACGGGAGCCGGGCGGGAGCGGTCCGCCCCGGGCCTCATTTAGCACTTACAAATAACTATTGTTGTTTATACGTTTACTATTTTTTCGAAAAAAAAACAAATGGGCTCCACATTAACTGCAAGTTTAAGACTCGAAAAGCATAATAAATTAAATATATGCAGAATATTTGAACAATAGATAAATTTAAATGTATATCTGCTTGCTGTTTTTATCGATTACTAAAAGACCCGCAAATTTCCGCAGCTGATTTTTACTTCCTTAAAAAATATAAACTTTTTCTCATATTACAACATAAATTCACATGGGACCACAAGGGATAACATTTTCAAATTTCAAGATGAATAAAGAAAATTCGAACATTGTTCAGCTAACTATGAACATTGAATTTTTCACTGAAATCATACTAAAAAATTGCAGTAACTATGATATTGCATCGCGCTTGAAAGACTATTTCGTAAGTACAGTAGACAATTTTGACGCTTTTTTAATTTAGCGAGATACACATCTTCAAAGCAACCGTTAAAATTTGGCTTAGTATGTATGCTGTAAAAGCACTATCTTTCAAGTATTATTTATAACACAATGTATTGTAATATGCATACATTAATTACGAATACTAATTTTTGAATGTTTAGTGGTAAATATAAATACATTTAAATTTCATTCTGCGTAGATTCATTTTCTAGAGTTTTGGCCGCTTTTTACTAGTTTCCGGCCACTTCTTCCAACCCTAACCTAGCAAACTGATACAGAGCTGCTTCAAGAAATTGAAATTGAAAACACAGCGGCTCTGTTTGCAATTGCGAACTCGAAAACTGAGTAGATACCAGTATAATATCTGAAGATAGAAAAATTCTATCTTACGAGATTACACAACACGCTAAAGAGAAATTGAAAGACAACACCTTTTGATCATTAAAATATAAGTGGAAGTAAGACTGCAGGATAGAACCGCTCGACTTCTGCAGGCTAAAAGTATAGCTTTAGTAAGGAAACTCAAGTTTTTCAATAACATTACCATAAATACTAATTGTAAGTGGGATTTAATGCATTCAACCTTTTCGTATTTTACTGATGATTCTGAAAGACAACTTGTTCTTCGATGAAACCCATAAAATTCATCGATAATTCTGCAGGCCTACTAGGTTTCAGTTCGGGAAGGAAATAACTGACATTACCAAAAGTAAATTGGAAGTCAAACTCAATCCTACAGCGCTTCTTTGATGAGGTCATAATCTAATGTTAAAAAGGATAAATTCGACACTAAAATAACAACAATCTCAAGTAAAATTTGTTAGTTATAAACTCAGAAAATTCACTTTTATACATAATTTGGATCATGTATTCAGAGCACAATATGTCATCTACTAACGGCTTTGGCATACGACTATTATACAGCTCTGGTGTCATCTATTGACGAAATATCTAACTAGAGTAATTAGTGATTTACGTCATCTAAAAAAACACTTGAATCTCAATTAAAATTTTAAACATTTTTATAAACTAAACGGCTACATTTGATACCTATCAAAATAATAATTGGACCGTACAATTCTCAGTGCTATGCATTCTGACTTCATTGATATTAAAGTCCAATAATAATCAAACCACTGAAGTGCAACACCAAATTATTATCTACTGCAATCCATGGCAATTTGCAACTTTTCGACAAAAACAATCAAAATAAGGGATTATGGAAAGATTCAATATTATTGTATCAAAAACAGTAGTCGCTGGATGTCTAATTCATACAGAGATTTTTAAGGTATAAGATTTAGAAACAGTAGCTGTCTTTATACAGTAAGACCCCTGGTATCCAAACCAATCTACTATTTACAAGGACTGCTATAAGGACTATTCATGTGCTTTGCTTACAATAAGCAAGCAAGTTTCGAGAAGAGCTTTTCTAGGGAAAAAACCGATACTGATATTTTAGATTCTCTGCTTTTTTTTTATCAGATACACTGATTCCATCAAGGCAAAATCTTCAAAAGAAGCCTGGAAACCTAGATCGGAACATCTCAATGCTTTTAAGGCTTCGGGTATTGAGATTCTAAAACTACATCAGCAAGTGTTTCTACATCGAGAAATATTAGTTTTTCAATATAAGCCCCAGGAAGGCCAGAATAAAATTCACTGCGTCATGCCTGTTCCGCCTTTTGTTGTGAATTTTATTCTCGCCTTCCTGGGGCGTGTATTGAAAAACGCCTATGCATGGTTCTAATATTTCTCGATGCAGAAACACCCATAAAAGCGTCATTGAAATCGGTTAAGACAGCTGGAGTAGTGCCAGTTTCGTGAAAGCCAATTTTAGCCATTTTTCGACCTATAATAATTTTTCGCAAGGCCCGAAGGGCCCATATAGACGAACGGCAAAAGTCGGGTCGACTTATTTTCGATGTATCTCATCGAGATCGGCGACTGTGCCCTCCCCTCGTTAGTTTGAGGTTGCGGCCGCATACATATTATAAGAATTGTTATTCTTACTATTGAGCTCAGCGAGCGCTTTAATGAATCTTTTCATAGTGTTAAACTCTCACAATAAAACACAAAATTCTGGAGATCTGCAAGATGTTTCTTAAGTACGAAAAGAATACCTAGTGTGATCAAATGTAACTATATTTAATAGAATAACTGAAACACCCCTACAGATATTTAATCCAAATCAAGATAATGTAATTTGTTCGACTACTGCAGAATCTATAGTTGTAGTGATTCTTAAGAATGGTACACAGTCAAGATACAATCTATAGTTTCCAAGTTTAATAATTTACTTAGGGCTTGATTAAAATCTTTGCAGACAATCAAGATTTTAAATCTTTTTTAATAGTCTTCTAGTTAGTAGGTCGGATTTTCGAAACCTATCAAATATTGAGAATCATTAGAGATGCAACAAATTATTGAGTTACCCATTAAGACATTTAGTGTGACATAATTAAATCATATCTTTTGATGATTAATGATTTCCAGGTATGAAAGTTTCAGATCATCAATTAATGCAAGATTTAAGAACAGGAGAAATGAATCCATGTTTGTACCATTGTACCTACTAATTCAGCCGGTTCCCATTTTACCTCCTCCTGGAATTATTTTGTCGTACCGCTGATGGTTGACAATAAATCAAAAGCTGCAGTCAATAACATCAGAATAAATTTAAGATTTCTACCTACAAATTTACAGCCTAATGCACCTACTTTACCCCATTTACAAATGAAGCCACACAAAGTACGTATGAAGTCACAAAATAAACAGTAACTTGCTTCTAGTTTACTTTCTCCCACACTTTTAAGGCGTAACCTACATATAATACACTTGACTGCTCACAGCCCATATAATTTTCAAAGTCGAGATTTAATTTAATTATATACAAATACTTGCGACAATAATATATGACGTCAAATTAAATGCAGGTCATATAACAACAAAAGATGAAGTTGAACAACTATTATGAATTTCTGTGCAATGTTCCCAAAGTAATGCTGCTATTAAAGCTACAGGCGTTGACAAAAAGCTTCTCAGAGATTTTAGTTTCGCGTAACAAACAACGTACTTTACAAAATTAAACAATGCAGCACTTTAAATATCCTGCATAACAAGTTTCGGGCGCTTTCAAGGTAACTATAATTTACATATTCACATCAGCTTGTAAATATTGCTAACCATAAAGCTTATGCAAAATGTCATTTCCAAACTAGATTATATTTCCAAGCAAGTGTGTTTATAACTTTAGCTGAACATAACAGTGCTGATAGTAATATGTATACTGCATATACAAAATGGCGGCATTATCACTCATGTCTCTATACTGTAAATCTGACTTGCAACAGTATTCAATATCTGCCGAAACTTTCTGAAAGCAATCATGAAAAGCAAACACCGTTCAAACTTCATAAAGTACCTATATGCTTTACGCACACGAACAGTGTAAATATCCGACAAAGCGCTGATGTTTGACAATGAAATTTAGTTTAGGCTCCATTGTAACGGTTTTATACAGTATCAAGAAGCCAACAATCCCCACACGATTCGTTTAGTTAAGTAAACAAATTTCCGAATAAGCTGGGAATACATTAAAGTATATCCGGGTACACGTTAATGGCCATTACGGATTACAATCAAGTCTTTTTTTAACTGATTATTGTTTACGGAATTTTTTATTATCCATTAAAGTTTATATAAATCTGGAATTACAGACTACATCTAGAATAATATATCTAAAAGAGTAAAGAAATTACACATCTGTTTGAAATTTCTTATCTAATTTAGTCTTTTATAGAGGTTTAATGCCATTACTACTATAATGTAGATGGGGTCAACTGATTATGAATGAAAAGAATAAGCCCATTCAAATAAAATCTTTTGTAAAAAAAAGTAATTTACTTAATAGTTTATGTTCCTAAATAAAACTTCCAGGTCGTTTAAAAACTTTCCGAAGGTAAAAATTTTACGAACACGTCTTTGATCAAATGCCATTTTCTCAAGGGAGTTGGTTTACGTAAACGTAAAACTCCTCTAAGGGTTCAGGTTTCAAAAAATAAAGCGTTTTTGGTGTCTTTATAAAGCAACCGTGATTTTTAAATTCATGGATTTTTTGTTATTTTTATATGACGAAGCAAATATGACGATTGACAGGCGAATTATTACGGTGGATTCACAAACAAAAAATATCAAAACGGAGTTGTACATATTTGAGTTTTTTAGAAACCTTATAAAAAAGTAAGTTCTTAAAAACCAAATCGCTTCATGCGTCTTTCCATAAAAGCTACTGAACGATAGAATTGGAAAGAAAGAAAAACTACGAAAAATTGCTTTGAAACCTTTACGCAGAAGCACAGCTTTAAAATTCAAAATAAATTAATCATGATTTATTCACTGAACAGAAGCTTCTTTGCAGAAAAGATGAATTGCTTTAGTTCTCGGTCAGATATTGTTTTGGCAAGGTTAATTAGAAAGTTAGTGTTTAAGCTCACCAAATTAAAATGTCTATCATTAGCACGTGAAAGCTGCAAAGCTAATTTCTAGGTCCACAGCTGCTTTGGAAACGAACCAATAAAACAGTATTTATAAACTCAATATACAGAAACAGTTCAGTTGCTCAACATTACATAGATATGAGAGTTAAATAAAGATTAGTAATACATTTAGAGAAAGAAATTATTATGAAATGTCAATTTGAACCCTTCTGAATAATACAAGTTGATAGGAATAAGTGAAATAGAAAACTAAAATGGAAATACATCAAGAGTCTTACCAAATATTATTCTATCTCACTTATAACAGTTACCGTTTGTTTCTAATACTCATACTATATTATTGATTACTTACAAAGCAAGGTGTTAATACAACACACCCGCTTACATAATTTTTTGAAATTTCTACAGTAGGACAGCAATACCATTTTTTCCTTAACAATGCAAGTAAATAAAAATAGGATTGAATTCGTAAAACCCAATCGCAGTAGGCGAAATTCCACGATAAATAACACAACTTAAAGTTCCATACTATGTAAATGGCGTTCAGATCAAACAAATAATCAAAAAAAAAGCAACAAAGAAGAACTAAGTTGTGAACAACCAGCAATATTAAAGTCAGTTCCTCAGTTAAACTCTTGCATTCTCCACCCTAAAAGATAAGAATCTTCCTAGAATCTAAACGAATTGAATCAGAATTATGTTTCTTTATCTATTTGTAACTTTTGTAGAATGAAAATTGAGACTACCTAAATGCATATAACTTCACAATAGTTCAACAGATTATCTTTGATTCACAAACATTTCGGGGACTACATCCAGTAAAATTTGAGTTGAAGCACATTGCTTCCCCCGCTAAATAAGTTTGCGAGCCTGTGAATACTTCCACCCTCCTTTACTAAAACGCACCGTCAAGTTTTCCTCTTGAAAAATGTTTGTTAGGTAAGCCCCAAACTGCCCGGATGCTTCTAAAAAGACATTGGCCCGTAAAAGACTTAACAAGCTGGTTGGAGGTCTTATTTCTGTCCTGCGCGAATGTCATCACATCGCTTTCTTTCAAGGTTTTAAATACAAGGCGTAACTCGAGTTACATACAATCTACGGTGCTACAAACTTACCTTCATCTTGAACCTTGCCTTCTTTTATGAAATTGTATATCTTGCTTTTGGGTTCCGACTCTTCGCTGGCATATGCTACCAACGGATCTACTTCCAACTGGATGTTTCGCTGTTGTGAGTTTGCTTACAAATGCAATCCGCTTTGTGATCTCGTGTATTGAACTCTAACTCAAAAGCACGAGTAATCGAACAATAGCTTGACAGCTGTTTTGTACCCGACATGGAAGATTATTGTAAAAAAAAGCATTTCGCCTTCAGAATAATTCTACTGACTACTTGTTTTTAGCCACCTTTGAAAATTAAATGATCTAAATTAATGTGCAAATGATATTTCTACCATTCAACACTAATCAGTGCATCATAACTTTCTTCAAGCTGTACTACTTAAGGAGAACTATCAGCAAATGTATTATAGCAATAGATATCAAACAAAGAACTAGACATGAACTTATCAAAAAGCTCTAGATGTCATCAAGGATTCACTGAAGTAAATAACATTAAGATCTCTACACTAAAAAGAGCCTGAAACAAATTATGCCCACAGTTTCTAGGTGATTTCAAGAGTTTAGGAGCTCTCTACCTGAAGCCTGATAATAATGATGACAGAACAAAAACCAAAAGTGAAGTCACAGAACTCAGCTGAGAATTCTCGACATATCATTTATAGCCGTTTGACAATAAAAATCTGAAGCTTGAGGAGCAAAGACAGATACCACTAGAAAAATTGCCCTTGTTGAGACAAAATGCCTAATTTTCAAAATTCTCCCCGAAGTTCTCAGTAATTTCATAGTCGGCATGGTTCTTTTTGCGAAAGCGTAGTCCGGATTTCAAAACAAGTCAAAAAGTCAATGATAACCTTGTAAGAGATCGTTATGTCTCTTACACGGAAATTTACAGAGAAAAGATAAACAGTCTGAGAAAGCTACTTCCGAAACGTAGCAACACCATCAACATCTATTAAAAGTTAATCTCTAGCATCAATATCAAACAAAAAACCTGCGATCTGTGTTGTCATTTCTTCAAGGATTGTTGACAACGAAGAATTCAAAATAGTAAACTCGATCAAGTCTAGTTGACAGGTCGAAGCAGCAGCAGCGATAGTAGTAGTGAGCAGACTAATCTTAACAGTCAAGTCCAGGACACATCTAAAACACAAAGATTCTCAAACAACTGGACCTTGACCTGAACCAGTAAGACCGGTTGGAGAGGCGTAAGACACAAACACTGGTGTCAGCCATTGCATGGTTGGAAGTTTGAATTTGAATATAAAGGCTAAATTACACGCAATGAAGGCTGAGTTGATAAGTAAGATAAAGACTCACTTGGATGTGTCTAAGACTGAGCTGCTATAATCAGTAGATATAACACTTCGGGAAACAATACATAAGAGGACTTAACAAGATGATTAAATTGAAAATGGATAAAAAAGTAAAAACTAGCCTATTCGAACTGCTGAGAATATTCATTCTGATGAAGAAACGTCACAAGAAACCTCATAAGCGATACTGTAATTATCAACAACAAAAGGTTCCATAGAAGCCTTTGTCAATTGACTATAAATGAGACTAAAAATATTAAAATATTTTGATTTAGACTTGCATAAGCTGTACTGTCTGATGGACTACAAATATGAACATATAGAATATTTCTTTCTACCTTAGTGAAACTGTGAAACTCACTACCCACTTTGCGCCAGTAAATCTCAAGACAAAACAATATAAGTAGACTCTCACAATGTGTTTGGCACTAAATGACTAAACACAATGTTGAATACTCAGTAGATACAAGATTTTGAAAAGCCTATCCACAGTCCAAAGTTAGGATCTGATTAAGGTCTTAGTTTATCACAATTACTTAATGACATCAAAAGGCCTTCCAAACAGAAACATGTGTTCTTAAATTGTTCCTTAGGTATGTATTGAATATATTTCACAAGAAGCTGGAGATCAAAAATTGAAGAGAGGTGAGGAAAAACGGATCTTTAATCTTTAGTAGATTATTAGATAAAATTTTTCTTCCAGTCTTTATCAATAATACTGTGCTGTGTAATATCGTTAGAATCCACAGAAAAGTATCATCAGCTTCATACTTTCACTGAGACAATCTCGAGAACACTTCAAGTTCATTAGTTCTTATAAATGCATCAATACATCTCAGGCATGTAATCGGAACAAAAGCACCGTATTTGGGCAACACCATCGACTCGATAACTATAGGCAGATGCATTACACAGGAAGAATTATTACATCTTTGGCTTTCTAGCAAGGAAAAGCAACTGAGATGGCATAAAGATATCTTGGAAATCAGTAGGTACACAACAAAGTGAAGAATATCAGAAAGATTTTCTCCAATGATTTTGGAGCAACACATTTCTTCCTTGAAACCAATTTCAATATTGAGATGATTCACACAATTAATTCATCTAGGAGCAAAAAAGAAATAGAAACTGTTTTTGTCACAAAAAGTTTAAATTTCTAAGAAACCGGGTAATCACTCTCGTTACTGCCTGAGCAAGAGTTTCTTCAAACGGTTCAGTTTTGTAACAATATCTTTCCAAGCATGAAAAAGTTGCTCTGTTACATATTCTTCAGGGATGCTTCCAAATCGCTAGATAAGAAATCAAGAGCTGTCTTTCCACAAAGAGGTATGTTCCTGCATGCACGTTACAACTAGCTGACGAATTTGTCGGCTGTCAAAAATTTTCAAAAAAACCTGAATGCTGCACGTAAGTCCTTTACCAAATCAAGAAAGTAAGACAGAGAATTTCTTATAAGTATATTTTAAAGCGTAAAGATAGAGTTTGAGTAAGAACAGCAAATTGATAAAACCATTGTTTTGCAAGTATAATTAACGGTAATTAAAGCCACGTACAAAGCTTTAACCTTAAGATCGATTCCAGAAAAGCATATAAAAGTAGTGCCGATACGACAAATATAAGAAATAATACCAACTACCAATAAGAAAACATTAATAATCATCAATCATTCACATAAGCATCTGTTATACGTAGGTATTTCAGTTTTTAAATCGAATATTTTTTGATAAGTCTATTGAGGAATTTTTCAGAAGATCAAATAAATACAATGTTGCAATAAACGTTCGATATGCTGCAGATATTTTTACAATAAAAGAGAACGTAATACATATATGGAATAGGTTTTTATAGGTAGACGAAATGTACTCAAGTTTTTTATTCCATTAAGCGTATAGATCAAGTTAATGGAAAAGTTCTTCATTTATTAAACTGACAAAAAAGAAGTCCTAAAAACATGAAAATATTTAACTTAAATGGAGCTGTATAATGAATAATCAAAAAGCAATTAAAATTCTGCTATGGATAAGATTAAACTTCTTTTAAAGATCAATTTAGTCCTATTCTTATTATTTATAAGAAAACCTTTTCACGGACAAAATCCGCTTTAAAACAAATCGTGTTGAATTCTTTTTTACAAAACCTTCCACTCACAAATTTTCCACAAGCGAAAATGCTGTTTGTTTCAAAAGTGTATAAAAATGTAAAAAACCAAACGGGCTTCACAACCAATTTATGCTACACTGAACTAGAAATTGGGGGAAATAAATTTTAACTTACGTCACCAGAAACATAGTTTTTGTATCCGATGTCGTCGGGAAACCTTTTTTTAGCTGTCCAATAGACGAAAAAGAATATAAAAATGTAATGATCCTGGTAAGGGAATAAGCACTTAATTTTTTCCACTTAGTTTTGTCAACATTTCTTTTTCCAGTTTATTGTTACTATTATCTAAGTTTTTAATATTTATGTGTTTAGTATACGCAATTCTGAATTCGCTTTATTTTATTAAACAAAAGTGGTAAAAACAAAAACAGGGAAGTAAGTATAGTATACACCATCTAATTCAATGGTAGTTACATTCTTTATGTGAGGTTCACGCAAAAAAATTAAAAATTCATCCAATTCCTTCATTTAATTTTCTTCTACAGCGAAAACAAAAAAGCGAAAAAGCGACTTAATTTGATTTATTGCGAAAAAGAGAAAAAAAGCAACAGCTTTTAACTCTTACTTAAATTCATTAAGCGAGCTTTGTATAAACACACGCCCATTAAAATTTTTCTCTTTCGACAAATTTATGTAATTTGTTAGCAAGTAATCAATCAAGGAGCGGTATTAAAACAAACAGGAAGAAGGGTTATTATTATAACAAGATTCGTTAGTATAAAATAATTTGTAGTTACAACTCGTGAGAGGTTTATGTAATTTCATGGGGAAACAGTAAGTAACCCGGAATTTAAAAGTAAAATTTGCATTATAATCTAACTGCGTGTTGGAAATGTCTTGAATAAATTAGTAGAAAAGTTACGGAGAGGGTGGGCTGGCTCTCACCTGATTCGACGAAGTTCAAGAGTGTTGCAAACAGAATTTAAATATGGGACTGGTTTATATACAAAATGCGCAATTTCGCAATTTATAACACAACCAACATGAAAGTAATTCGTCAAAGTTACATGAAAGTTTCAGTTTCAATCAATTTGGAGCTAAATTGCTTTGCAAGTTTGCAACTGACACAATTTCAAACTTTTTCCCACTTTCATAAATTGATGGAAATAAATTCAATCACTAAAACACAGTTACTGTTGAGGAAAATTAAAAACTAGTTGTTTTAGCAAGCATTGTGTCTAACTAACAATTTTAATTTAAACGAATTTAAAATGTAACTTTTCTAAAACTTGAAAACTCTTAATTATTACAAAAGTTTATGCAAGATGCTGGAGTTTAAATTAAGTGGTAATGTAGCAGCTAAATATTAGAATTCACCAATAACAAGGTTTAGTTGTATCTTATCAAACTATTTTAAAATTGTTATAAATAATATTTGAGAAATCCAAAAGAAGTTATTATTAATACATAAGTAGGTATAACTGATAGATAGTGCTAATAAACATTGTGATATACTAACCAATTTTGTGTCCAAAACAGAATCCAATGTACGATATGAAACTATTATATTCTCAGTAACAAGTTTTCAATTCAAAATAAGAACTGAAGTGCAGGTTCGTTAAGATCGTTCTAATGAAGATTGGATTTTGGAGCGAGATGTATACACTTGGAATACGTACAATTGTATAACTCAAAAACCATTTCTGATAGAAATTATTGAATTAGAATAAAGTACTGAATAGTTTTATCTGAACATCTTCATTTTTAACATTTTATTTCTTGAAATACTATTCTTATCTTTTTTCCCAGTCTATAATCATAAACCTTCAATCACATGAGTTTCATTCTTAGTTACTTTGATTACGAAACTATAATGCGCTTTTAGTGTCTTTTTGATAGTCTCAAAATATTTGGTTTTTTGATTAAATTTCTGTTTATTATTTGTAACAGTTTTAAACAAAAACCTTAAATTTTGGATATGTCTAATTAAATGAACATATATACGAACAGTTCGTCTGGAAATACATTGGTAGCTACTTAAAACCTTCTAGAAAAATATCTACAAATCCAAAGAGGATTTAAACAGAATACCTACTACTACTCAAAAAAGTTAAAATAATTGAGTTACAAACAGACCTTTGTATCCACTTGGCTGAATAACCCTGAATAGTTTCTAACTTTAGGAAAGCTGCTTTCTTTTCAACTTAAATCGTTTTACAAAAAGAGCTCCTACGAGTGGTTGATATCTTTTGATAACTAACATTTCAATTAGCAAAAAACTCATAAAAATATCGATCTATTTAGTTTCTTTTTTGATTATCCGGGCAACTGCTGCTCTGTATCTTCAAACTGTTGTTTTGACTGAAGTGGAAAGATCAACAGAAAAAGAATTCCGCACCTTGCGGGTCATCTTTTCTGCTAAGCAAAGTATATTTCAAATCAAGTCCTTTTTGTGGTCTTTTAAAATTTGAATTCCTCAACGTCTCGTAGAATTCAAATCGTTCTCCCTATAATTTTTAATTTTGTTTGAATAATCGTTTGAAGTAGTGCCAGATATATACACAGACGTCGAACCGTGTTTTTTTACGGACCGGGACCTTTCGCCGCGAGTCATTTGCCGCGGAGACGTTTGCCGCAGACCCCATTTCACCGCAGAGACAGTTCGTCGCAAATAATAAGTTCCAACATATTTACTTCGAGATCTTTATCCGAACTAATGTGAAATTATGCTTTATTTTTGCTAATTTATCACGTAATAACTAATGTGAAATTTATCAAAGTAAGCCTACAGTAGTTTATTTTACAAATCATAATCTGTAATTAACAACAAAAATATGAAATGGATGGCGCATAAAACGTTTTTTTTTTGTGTTGGGCAGTATTGCAATAAGTTTATTTCGACAAATTGCTAATTTTATGTCTTTCGACATTTAATCGC
This sequence comes from Ignelater luminosus, assembly GCA_011009095.1. Taxonomy (NCBI): domain Eukaryota; kingdom Metazoa; phylum Arthropoda; class Insecta; order Coleoptera; family Elateridae; genus Ignelater; species Ignelater luminosus. The sequence goes on along the minus strand of VTPC01005432.1, from coordinate 19,007 downwards.
TTATAATAGAACAAGAACAGATAGGTGAGATTAGGTTTTTAGTAGATGTGGTAAATTAAATACCATATTTGCTAAGAAGTTGAAATCGAGTCCGCACCTGCTTCGCTCCCCTCAACTAAAAATCTTCAAATGGAATTGCCATTATGTTACACTTGTGAATGGTTACCGCGGCAAAAAAATCCGCGGCGAAAAGTATCTACGGCAAATGTGTCTGCGGTCAAAAGCTCGCGGCGAATGAGTCGTGGCGTAACGTCCTAGACCGGTTTTTTTAGGTATGTGAAGACTACGAGGTGAATATCTGGAGTTTTTGGAGCACGGCAGATCAAATATAAGAACAATTCAGAAAATAAATCCAAGTATATTGTCCACTGCTTTTGGCAAGGAAGAACACTCCCCCATTCCTCATGTTGAATTCTTAACTATGTGAATAGTGTAAGCACTATTACAAATGAACTAGAACTCTTTGAAGAAAATGTCTTACACTTCGGAAGAATTTTTCAAACATACCTTCAAAAATAAAATAACGGGCAGAGATATCTACATTTAGTTTTTGTTACTGCATATTTCTCTAAATGTTATCGTTTCTTTTTGCGCCAATGTTTATGCGCAGTGCAGATATAATTAATTAATTAATTAAGTGCCATAATATCAGCATTCATTGAACTAACGCAAAAACATTGAATAACGTAATGAACACGAAAAATATATTCTGCTATCAACAATTCAATACAGCCCAAGAAAATTTGAATGGAAAAAAAACTCAAAATCTTGGAAATTTTTGTTTGTGTAAAGAAGATAAGATGATAAAACTAATATGTGACAACTACATAGCCAAAGAAAAAAATTATCAGAAGCGACTAATATCAAATCAGGCGTAAGACAAGGCTGCATTCTCTTGTTAACGATTTGTCCTAGTAAAATACAATGCTGGATTGCAAAAAATTCAGTAGATGGTGTATTTATCAAGTTAGATGGTCTTGGCTTAGATGCAAAAAACACAGAGAAGCAAAAACTAAAGCTGAGAAAGTAGACCTAAAATAAATGGAAACAAAAAGAATCCTTGCAGAAGAAAAAAGAGGAAATAAAAATAAATATCGAAGGTGCTAGAGTTGAAGAAGTAGAAGAGTTCTGTTACCTAGAAAGCGTCATTACACAGAATGGAAGGCACAAAAGCTGACATCGGTAAAAAAATAACCCAAGCATAAAAGTCGTTTCATATGCTCAGAAAATTGTAAACTCCAAAGATATAACGCTACCAAGACATAGATAATAAATAAACAGAATCTAAAGAAACCACGGACTTATCCTTAAGAATTATCATCCATATATTCTGCCCGGAAAAAACCAAATCAAAGGCTATAGGACATTAATTAAAAAAAAAAGAAGAAAATAGATGAGACAATTAGCAGGCAAGACTGAGAATGGGTTAAATACACACTAAGAAAACCACAAAGTAACATCATGGAATAGGAATTCAACTTACCACGTAAAAAGAAAACGAAAAGGTCTTATGACACTTGGAAAAGAATTATAGCTGGGGAGTTATAGAAACCAAAGATGTCATGAAGAGAGACAAAACGAATCTTCCAGGATAAGAATCAATGGAAAGATCCAGTATAAAAGATAGTTCGAGATAGCGTTCTCGTTGCTTTATTTTCTAGCTTTCAAAACACCCATAATTTAAGGTTACCCTTTACATCTCAGTGGAGTCATACGACAAAGACAAAAAAGAATTGGTTACAGTTTAATTAAGTTGCTCATTCAAGAGTTTATTATTTTAAACAATGTTTTAAAATTGCTTTTTCTGATAACGGCAAATAACAGAGTTGTAATTCCAGTTTAGTTGTAAATTCCAAAAAGAGCCACATGTAGAAACTCTAGTGTCCCACTACAATAGATGTGATGGTAATCTGTTCCTCCTAATACTTTCTGAAATTGAGCTTCGAGTCTTTTTTATCATGTTTCCATTTTAGAACTGAGTCTGCAGTTTAGATTTCACTCAATTCCGCAACAAATGGAAATGTTTTCCGCATTAAATTATTTAACTGATCACTTGATCCCACGATGAGAAAATTGGTCCTTACGAGTGATGTTTAAAATTAGTCTTTTTCAATCAGCGAGGTTTTGGGCCTAAATTTCGGATAGATAAATACACAATAATATCGGTTTCAATCTTCAAGTTCTTCAGACTTGATGGGCATTTATTTTGCAGCGTAAAGAAGGTATATTTTCATAAATTTAATTTACTGTGACTTTTCACATTTCCAATAATTCAGTTTCCAAAATTAGCAAAGTTGTATTTAGAAATGGTTTGTTCAATATGGCAAGAGTCAATTTCGTTTTCAAATGAAACGATATGTTGTTGTGAGCCCAGTAGTATGTTTAATGTATTTTGGTTGGTATTTGAGTTTTACGAGACGTTGAGGAATTCAAATTTTAAAAGACCACAAAAAGGACAAAAAGATGACCTGCAAGGTGCAGGCTTCTTTTCCTGTTGTTCTTTCCACTTCAGGAAAAACAACAGTCTTGAAGATACAGATCAGCAGTTGCCCGTATAATCAAAAAAGAGACTAACTAGATCGAGATTTTTATGAGTTTTTTGCTAATTGAGATGTTAGTCATCAAAAGATATCGACCACTCAACTAATTGCTCTGGAATTAAAATTCTTTTTGACATCGATATTGGATTTAAGATTTTCACAGACAAATTAACTAACTATTCTAATTGATTTAACTAGCTATTACGTTTGCCAGGCGAGTTTTGGAAAACTAGAGACATCGACAAAGATGTCACCGTTTAGAAATTCTGCTCTTCTCTATTGTCAACATATGGTACAATGTAAACGTAGCTATAGTCCATATTCATGTTTTAGCAATTATATTTTGCTTTATTTTGCTTTGCTTCCATCACGGGCATCTTGCATTTACATATGCAAAATCACAACATCGATAACTGTATTTGAAGCATTGGGAGTTCATACACCATCCACAAATACAAAGAGTGTTCAAGTAGATTCATTAAGAGAGAACAAGGTAATTGTGATCCCCACAAAGACTAACCTTGTCCACAACAATGAATCACAATCACTTTTTCTCTACATAGATTTATTTATTAAACAGTTGTATGAACTCTAAGCGTTTCAACACATCGGATAACATCTTAGAACTTAAATCATAATTTATACTTATTATACTGCAATTTTACGGGTACCGTTCCTTGCTAATAAAAGCAAAGCACGGGTGGTGTTATGTTTTTCACTCATATAACCAGTTACAACACCGCTATAACATAGTTAAATATGTAAATGAACAAATAAAACAAATGTATTTTCTAAAGAATTGTGTTGCTCTCTTTCAAAGTTCAACTCGCAAACAAAAGCCGCTTATTCTCTTGCGGTAAACTTTCATACTATTTAAAGAAACTCGAGAAAACTCAAACAAAAACAGGAATAATAGTTTTGTGTTTCTTTTTCAGAAGTTTTAGAGATAGTTTCGTACATGGACATTTCTAATTCCTTCCTCTTCCATTTTGAGATGAACTTCCGCATTAAGACAAATGAATAATTTCTCAACAGTATTACACAGAACGCAAAATTAATAACTCAGATTCTCTCCGGCATCATTTACAGAGCAATGGGATGAGCCTTTGTGAATTTTAAGCTTGTCGTAAACCATAATCCAGGAATCCGAGAAAGGTTCAAGTCAGTAGCATCATCGTATTCCATAACTGCTAACTCCTAAATAAATTAAGCTGATTTTAATGTTACACAAATGTTTACAGTTCCTGATGTATTCTTTTAATGTATTGATAATTATTGTATATACGGAACGCACAAACAGTATCAAAACAACTTTATTTGTGAAAATGGAAATTTTACCGTTATTTGTGTATTCTGTCGGGTTCCATCAACTTCAATTCAGGTGGTTGAAATACATGCAAAAAGCAATACGAAAATTAATTATTCATGCACATCTATGCAAAGCAGGAGACTTTGTTACCTTTTCTCAGCTCCATGCAAGTCTCTAGTCCGGAATTTATATAACCTGAATTAAATTTTTGGAGAGATTAACCAAACAAAAATGTTTACTTTAACAAATGCTATCTCCTCCTAAATAATAGTTATATATTTAAAGTAAACATGTAAATAAGGTCTTGCTTTGTTTCCACTATCAAAATAATAACAAGAAAAAGAGCTTTAAAACACTGAAAATATTTTCAATTTTATTTATATTTCAAAGCTCTTTTGTACATAATGTTTTAAAAATACAAAGCCGTGCTTTTAAAAACAGCTGATAGAAAAAAGAGGGAGAAAAAACCATATGCGAATAGAGAGGGGAACATTTTCCAATATCAATTCATGTTCATAATTCTTTCATTTTTCCATGTCCATTTATGACAAATATGAGAAACGATAGCGACTACATCTCGGCCATAAATTTTCAGATATAAATCGATTTTAATAAACCATCCTTTATATGCAGGTATAGAATATTAAAATAAATTACGTTTCAACAGCGATGACACATGCGAAATGTATGTTATTTCAAGAACACATTTGAACGTGTAAAGCGTAAGAAAACTCTGGCTCTGGATATTTAATCTTTATATTAATCAAGTACATGTTGGGCTAGATATGCTGTCAAATAATAGAGATCAAAACTTTATCAAAATAAGTCTAGTACCTCAAAACAGCTGTCTATGAGCAACGGATTAATAATGCCCTTGAAAAACTACTTTATACTTAAAAAAAAGGAAAAACTGGTTCTTATTATTGAAAAAAAATCCAAGAAACAGAAAGCAACACACATTCTAATGGCAACAAAATTGTAGAACTAATAATAACAAGTAGAACGAAATTATTTTCGTTTTGAGAAAACCTCTATAGCAACCTTCTTCAAAGCAACCTGATTTTTTAACATCGGACTCAAATGGTGCTTTTAATTACTTCCTTGGGAAAAAGCTGTTGCAAATGTCATTTATAAATTTCCTTTCAAATTACTGGCTTTTTATTAATTTATTAATCGTACGACACGAATTAGATAATTAATTATTTAATGGACTAATAACCATAACTGAACATAATATTGTTTAACTTGGTTATGACATTAATTTTGAATAATAAATTGCTTTTATAACGAATAGTTATTAGATCGTGAAATATACTGTACGGGCATTTTATTCAGCATTCCATATATTTTGTTATATAGATTTTGTAGCGGGTTTCCGCAGAAAATCTGGTTGAAATTGGTTTTTGTTTCAGCATATCGTAAGGTGTATATTTCGTAAACACGTTTCAATTCAGAAAATTGATCCTGCTATATTTTGGTCGTATATCTGTATCATTCTAAATAACAAAATATTATTTCTCACGCTGTTATTTCGTTTATCAACATGCATGAAGCTTCTCTGAAATGTATATTTTGGCGTGACAAAAGATTAGTGTGTCTGAAGATTCCTAAAGGCTAATATACATTCTTGAGCGGCTGAAACGCAAATAAATCAGGAAAGATGGTGTAAAATACAATTTGTAACAACAATCCGATTTACGTATACAAGCGTATAATATTATTAAGTAAACTTCGTAAGTATAACCACCCGAGCGCGTCTACACAATATATATCAATTTCGCATTTCACTTTAAGCCCCCTTGATGCCTCTGAAGTGCCGGAAAGTAAGCTATGGGTGTACGATACCTCTAACATCGTTAAGGGGTGTATCCATCGCCTACCGAGAATATCAGGTTCATATATACTTGAGAACTTTCTCGACTTAACGGCCCTTCTTATAAAACCATACAATTTACATTGAGGCATCACGATCTAGAATAAGTTATAACAGTATCGTATCGTCTCCGATATCGCTTTTCACAAGAAAAGTTGGTTTCGGTACTTAAATTTTATGCAGGTTCGATACATTCTTAATCTGAATATTCAAGACTCTCTACAGTGTAGCGTTTTCCATGGATTTTCAATATTTCAAGTCCTACTTGAAACATTAACGTAGATTCACATTTAGTGCTCTATACACTACACATTTTACGAGTGTGAAAATACATTATGGAACATGTGCAGAAATCTTATTTTCCTTTAAGATACAGAATTTCAAAAGAGAAATATTGAAAATGACAATATTATTTATCGTTCTCACTAAAGCAGATTACCATATTGTATGGCGTTCTTCTATTAGCGTTCCTTCGGAAATGCATTACTAAAATTGAGGATATCTAACGTTATCAAACAGTAGCTACATGTATAAAAGGACTTTTACTTATTCAAATAAACAATATTATTTTTAATTTATCAAGTATTAAATGCCCAGCATTTCTGCATACATCAAACTAAATAATTTCTAAGAAATTCCAGTTACATCAGAAATGATGTTATGCTTTCTACGTTCAACTTCAAACTTAACTTAACAAAAGTAACCCCATTTGCTCTTTTGTGAATTGTTTGTTTTGTTAATATTTTTGTTTCGAGTAAAAAATAATAGCTAGAGGGAGCATAATGCTAATTGTAGGCCTGGTATTTGAAAAACATGAAAAACGCCTGTATTTATACAACCTCATTCACACTATGAACACTTTTTTAATATACCAAATTGTCAATCTCATATAAATATTTTTAATGAACTAAACAAGTAAGTCCACTTGCAACATTGTTCAATTTTAACACAGGAATAACACAAACAATATTACAAATTACTAAATAAAATTTAAAAGAAAATACACAAAATGTTTTGGTCATTGTGTATTGCAAATTCCTCTCTTATCATCACTAAATTTGCATTAAGTTGTCTCTGGTTACTACTTGTTAGTCTAAAGGTCGATTACATCAATGATTGGATTGCAAATCAAAAACCATATGGGTTTTTGGTTTGAGCTAACCAACCAATTGCTGACTGATAATAAATACATTTGACTGGAAAAGTAGTTTAGGCCAATAAGATGCATTCTACTGCTAAGCAACCAAACCGTTATCCTATTCCGTCTTTTATAACACGGCATGCAAAAAGTTTCTATTAACGAACGTTAAGATCTGCTGATTTTTTCCAACTTGTTAGTTAGTTCCAAACAGCACCGGATAAATTTGACAACTTATCGTATCAGAAGCGAAGTTCATTTAAAAAGTGAGGTTAACGTAGGTTGAAGTTGCGTTGTTCAATTTAATTGGAACAAGTGCCTCTCTTAAAGTTACACAAACCACATTAAATTAAAATTAGATACGTTGTTTACCTCTTTAGTGAGTTTTTACTTCTCAAACAATAGGTATTTCTTGGCAGGAGTTTAGCTTACTTGAAGATCAGATTAGTTTAGGAGCAGTTCAGATAAATTAGCATGTGAAAGAAATGCGGTTGCAACTGAAACATTTTGAACTATTATGATCTGCTATAAACTATTGTATCCGTCTAACGTTACAGCAATACAAAGGGGAAAGTAACAATCTTGCAAGATATTATCATAAATACATTTTCTTCTTAGTATTAGTAATCTGGAACTGTTATTCACGTTTTGTTTAAGGCATTTTAATCACGACAACGATTTATACTACATTTATATATAGGTAGACCTGATTTCGTAAAGCCAAACGGCGAATCGTTCACGAATTTAGCCGTCAAATTAAACAGGAAATGAAACAGCAAGCACTGACAGGTGGTAATGGAAGAACTTCGCATTTCCATTGGCCAATTTTCCATTTATTGTTGAAATAACATTACAAGTAAGTGGTTGCACTTATTGCAAGTTTATGTTCGCAAACCGTCTACACTGGGTGTAACGTTTTCACGCAACGCCCTTCGATGGTTAGCTGAAATACCAGCATCCGATGGATCGAGGTTTGTTGCACACCTTTTACAATTTCGCTCCAACGTTCATTATATCGCCTGCCTAGATGTTCGATTTATCGTTCTACTGTTAAATATTGAATTATTAAGCTTTAATTATTTCTTATAGTCCTCTTGGTATGGTATACTTTATACTTCAGATTTAGTTATTAAGTTATCCAATTGGTTCTTAATGATATCTATACTGTTTGATTCTATGATCTTGTTGAAACCAAATCCTCTGATTCAGACTTCTTCCAAGAGAATCTGAAAGGTGGTTCCACATTGTATCTTCTTTAAAAACATTTTTATTGAATTAAATTCGGGTTCTACTATAAATGTATAAACAAATACCCAACAGCAAGGCACAGTGTACTCAGAATACACTTCACTATTATATTTTACGTTAAGGATCAAGATCTCATTCGTATCTTTAAAAATGAAATTTGAAAAGTTCAACCCTATGAATGGATCTTATTTGGAGCTGCATTTTGTTTATATATTTATTAGTATCTATTGCATAGTTCGATCTGCTCTGTATAAATAATAAAGAACACATTTAGCAATCTTATTTTATACAGGTTGTCATGCAAGTAAGCTGTCATAGTTAACTACGTAAAGTAGTCTAGAAATATTCAAATCTGCAAGAGTTGTTTAAAAAAACATTTTTTATTAAAATTATAAAAGGTTTAAAGATGACTCAAAATTTTAAAAATAGATCAATAGGGCAGAAAACAGTCATAAATGGTACGAGGGCGGTTTAGTAAGTACCCGTGTTTGACGACAGAAGGCGTTCCTGAGGGAAGTTGGTGTTATCATCGTGTGCTGCCATCTATCAAACGACGGTATAACAAATTGCAGACTGACAGGTTAGTTTGGATTTGACAGCCATTTGAGTAAGACGTGTTTCGTGATTTTAGCTAAGATGGAAAAAGAGCAGTATCGTTCGGTAATTCGCTTTCTGTTTTTGGATGGGAAAAAATGCGAGGAGATAAAAGCAAAGTTGGATGCTGTTTATGGGGACACTTCGCCATCTATGACCACAGTTAGATATTGGTTCAACGAATTTAAACGTGGGCGAACATCCGTTTTTGATGAGGAGCGACCAGGACGCCCGGCAGACGTGGTTACCGAGGAAATCATTCAAAAAGTCCACGACATGATTCTCGCTGATCGACGAACGAAAGTGCGTGAAGTAGCAGAGGCCGTAGGTGTGTCGACCGGAACGGCAATTAATATTTTACATGATAAGTTGGCGATGAAAAATTTGTCGGCGCGATGGGTGCCGAGATTGCTAACGGTGGACAACAAGCGGATGCGGCTGTTAACTTCGAAGCAGTGTTTGGAGCAATTTAAGCGAAATCCGAAGGAGTTTTTGCGTCGAGTTGTCGCCGTTGATGAAACCTGGATTCATCATTACACACCAGAAACTAAGCAACAATCAAAACAATGGATTTCTCCCGGTGAATCTGCTCATGGATTTTTTAGAAAAGGGAAGAACGATCACTGGACAATACTACAGTGAGTTATTAGACAGTTTCGACAAAAAATTGAAGGAGACACGGCCGCATTTGGCGAAAAAGAAGGTGCTGTTTCACCACGATAACGCACCAGCACATTCATCCGGAGTTGTCGCCGCCAAACTGCATGAATTGCGTTATGAATTGCTGCCGCACCCCCCGTATTCACCCGATCTGGTTCCCTGCGACTTTTTCTTGTTTCCTAACATGAAGAAATGGCTCGCGGGAAAAAAATTTAGCTCAAACGAGGAAGTCATCGCCGAGATAGAGGCGTATTTTGGAGAGTTCGACAAATCCTATTTTTTGGAGGGGTTAAAAAATGGCAGGAACGTTGGGAGAAGTGTATATTTCTAAAAGGAGACTATGTTGAAAAATAAAAAAAAAATTTTTGAAAAAAATTGTGTCTTCATTTCTAACACGGGTACTTATTGAACCGCCCTCGTATGTTAATATCTTTGGTAAAAGAACAGCTTATTATATCCAGTAAAATTATTCGTACTTACATAACACCCTGCATTATTTCGTTATTATTACAATTTGTTTATTCAGTAGTAATATGGTCATAGCTTATTGAAGCTTCAATCTTTAAGTAAATTACTGGTTATTGTATTTGACCCTTTGTAAGAAATCTTCAGTTTGCTAGGAATTCAAGCTTAGTGACATGGTTCAAGTGTTTGTATAATACATAGACATTCTCAATCTATTGTGATGCACATATGTATATGTTTTTTAATTTTTTCTCAAAAATTTTTTCCTGTAGGACGAGTGAATGAACTTTTGCCTCTTAATGACTAAAATGACGTTTATTCCATTGAAATATTGAAAAAGGTCACGCACAAACCACTTTGAAATGTTACGTAGGCCATTTCAGCATTTTATTTAATTGTATTAACGATATTTATATATAAGTCATTAAACCGACTTGTGCAATAATTTATGTACCAGAGAATAGTATAGAATTTTCCAGAATATTATAGAATCCTCTGCGCCGTCCGTCCGGACAGTGACGTCACGATGACGTAATTACTCGGGAAGCTTCTATAGAGTTCTAAAATTTTCTTGAGCTGTTTTGCAGTGTATATAAGCGAGGCGTTCAAAGCGAGTAGTTGAGTTTTAACTAGCTTAACTTGGTGTCAAAATTATTATTGCCTTGTTATAACTATTGCGCATTCTCTAGTGTTTAGTTTATTATAAAGAGATCCTTGTGTTATTTGATGAGCTGCATTTAACTCTCTTGGTAATTATAATTGAGCAATAAGTATAAAATATTTTATTAGTAGTATATAATATTTTATTTGCTTGTTTTTAAATAAAATATATTAAAACTCAATAACAGTTTCTTTAATTTGTTCCGTATTTAATATGTACGTTAAGGCCTTTTATATTTCAGTTGCTAAGTAAAAGACAACATGTCGTTCAGGAAGAGCCCTTCTAGCACGGGAAAGAACAAGGAAACCTGGACAAAGAACTTAGTACAGTTTCAAGCGCCATCAAAAAGAGGCAAAGTGGCAATTTATGAAGCACCCCTGATTGAACGGACTCGCATGCCCCTGAAAAAGCACGTCATTGAACGCTTCAAATTTCTTGAATCTACGGTCAAAGAACGGAGACAGAGGATTGGTCTAATTGCTATGGAGCTTAAAGCCCCATGGAAAAAAACATTGAACTTCCCGCATGTATCTGATCAAGACATTTGTGTAAAACTAGCAAACCTTCTGAAAGAATATGAGCGCTGCAGAAAAAAACAAAAATTTGATTCATTGAATCAACTGTTTGACGTGACCAAAGTGAAGGGCGAATGGATGTGCAAAGAGGATAAGAACCTCTACAAAATACAAATTGAGAGCAAAGGTCACGTTGGTTATTCCACTGTCAAACCTGCTAGTGCCAAAACCATCCACCCATCCAAGCGAAAAAAGGCAATGGAAACGACCGTGTCCACACTGACCAGCTTAGCGCCACCAGATTGTTCCGAAAGTAGCACGGACTCATCCAACAACAGTGAAGACAGTCCTTGGGAGAATGAGAATGCAGCATCAACGAGTACAAGAAAGCATAACCCAACAGGCATTGCAAGACGCTCAAGCTCAAAGCTATCGTCTCACCGAACAGCACATTGAGAACATTGAATATCAGGTCGTGGTCCTCAAGAATGAAACAAAAGAAATTAGGTTGACTGCGCTCACATTGAAAGATGGGAAAGCTCAAACAATTGCAGAAGGACTCCGGGATGTGTTAGAGGAGTTCAACCTGTGGGGATCAATTGTGATGATTGTTGCCGACACAACAAGCGTGAATACTGGCAGGAAGACAGGCGTTGTTGTTCGGCTGCAGCAAATGTTCGAAGAGAAAGGTCAACCCAAACCCAAGTTCATCAGTTGCCAGCAGGAAAGGTATGAAATGAAAAATATAAATCAAACTTATTCGAATTAAAAAAATATTTTACTTAAGAAACTAAACAGAAGCTTAACAAACATCGAACGTATATTTCTTAAAAGTCTATGGGAACAGATTTTTCTATTTATTTTTGCAAGGTAAACTTGAATGACATTTACGAGAACAAAGTGCCTTTTTCTTAACGCACAAACACTTTATTGTTTCACAGCTCCTTTTGCAACTGCTTCTGACAAATCCTTGATCCGTTCTGGTAGATGCCAAAGTTGCAACTAAACGTAAGGTAATTACATTATCAGGAACATCTTTAATGCCCAAGAATCCTTTCCGATAAACTGTAAACTAGGATCTAGAATAGAGCGATTTAACAACTCTGCTTAGTACCAAGCTGGTATAGTCTATCGTCTGTTTTATTTATGACAATCGCTAAAATATTTTGAGCATCGCCACGTCCTCTATTAACTTCTGGTACTGGAATTCTTACAATTGTACCGACAGATACCGATGGAAGTTTTTGTTACTATGTTTCGACATTCTTTCTGCTTGTTGTTCCAAGTTTTCTTTTGCACAATGCTGATTTACAGTAGTTGCTACTCTAGTTCTAGAGCATATAGGACATAAAAACCCATGACCTTCGTCATTATTTGATTTTTCTGGCACAGCACAGATGGAATGAATAGTTTGGTTGCATCTTATGTAAGTCTGAGTTTCACTTGTCTCTTTGAAATATACACAACATAAAGTATTTGATGGCTCGTTAAATATATCTACAGTAGCTTCAGGTTGGTCACGTGACTCGGGCGTTTTAGAGGTTACATCCCGAGCAAGTTCGTTTTGTATGTTATCTTGATTACTATTATTGTTAATAACTATCTCCAAATCTTCTCCAGTCTCAAAATTTTGTGCAACTTCATTTGGTAATGTACTGTCTACTTTTATCTTACATCCAAAAAGAGCCTCGTAAGGTGTTTGTTTGATTCCAGAATGAAAAGCTCTATTTTTCATGAGCTGTACAAATTTTAAAAATGTTTTCGATACCTTTGTTTGCCCTCTCCACATAACCGTGGCTGTGAGAGTGCCTCGGCTCGTCATGCACAATAGTCAATGAAGGCCAGTACTGCTTTAAGTTATAAATAATCTAATTCGCAAATTCCTCGTCATTATCTGATTGGAATACAGCAGGGGCGCCAAATAGGGTAAAAATATCTAATAAGACGTAAACTACTTCTTCTATCCGTTTCGATTTAAGTCCTCGCAATACAACGAATTTACTCAAGTGGTCCTGGTAAACCAGTATAAACTTATATTCACCATCTGGGTGACACTGAAAGTCGATCAAGTCCACTTGACAACGGGAATTAAACTCCAAAGAAATTATAGGCTTTACAACAATACATTAATTAACATTTTTCTGTTTTTGTTGACACGGTTCAGAAAGTTGGGTGCATAGCTTTATATCATACCAAGTTACGTTTTTATATCAATTTGGCAGTTCTTTAATCATGCGGTCTCTTCCCCCATGACCGACAGTAACATGAGTTTGATGTATAACATCAAATAGTTCACTATCAGAAACGTAGTAAAGTATGTTGCTTCTAGATTCTTTAACAGGAAATATAAGGTTGGTTTTCTGGTCAATTGTGAGAACATCATAACGTTTCAGTAACCAATAATCCCTTGGAACTTTTTTGAGGTGGATTTCACATTATTAACATTATTAATTAACACTGTCAATATAAACACAATTCTTTGCATGTGAATTTCTTTTACTCTAATCTATTTTTCATGATGCCATAATGAACAAGATTCTTGTTACGAGAACAAACAGCACGTGCGTTAAAAGCCAGCCAAGACTGCAACCCAATTACTATTTCAAATATATCGTTGCAGTTATTTCATATATTGCCAGTTAGTGAATCGGCATTCCATATAATGCCTAGGAAATGCATATAATATGATTTATTTCATACAATGCCTGATAATTTTAGGAATTCTATATAATACCTAGGAATTCTATACAATGCCGTATTTCATACTTTGCCGGTAATATATATACTACTTATCAAAGCCCTTATTTGTATTTCATTTGTCAAAATTCTCTTTGTCCCAAAAATGTGTTTCAAAGGTGGAGGTCGTTCTCCACATTGGTACACTAAAATGTACCTGAACCTCTAATGGTTTTTAAAGTTTTTTCAGAAAATCTGAATGTTTATAAAAATAATTAAGAAGGTGACATGTTTTTTAAATTAAACAGGCTAGGTAATAGCTACATTAGATTTCAGACACTTCTGTAGACAAAAAAGTTCTGGAGATTAAAGCGACCCTTTACCTCCAAAACCACCATTCTAACAAAATCAGTTTCTACAAATTAAGTGCAAATAAAGGCCTTGATAGATAGTGCACGCATACCAAATTTTGTTACTGCAGCATAAACTGTTGCGGAGTTATTAAAGAAAAACTGCCTTTTTTAGCATAACTTTAAACGGCGTAGCCCCACAGGGAAGTGTTTCCGGAAAAAATTCAATCTAGGTTTTCTTTCTATTTCTTGTCGTAGACTAATGTCCTTATAATTGTTCCATGCAATTTTAAAACACCCTGTATAATAAACGCAATTTATGTTAATCTTAAGTCGGAGTTCCAAACTGGAACATTGGTACTTATTTACATGTTAGCATATAGCAAAACAACCGCGTAATCCCCTAGAGAACAGCTACACATACGAAAAACGTAATGATACGGTCAATATGGGATTTCCTAAGTACAATCAAGTTGTTATTTGTAACAATATTCTGACGCTGTACTGGTTATTTTCAGGGCCTAAATAAAAGAAGTCATGTCTCAGAAAGCAAACGAATTCTCATATTTTCCTAAAAAGTCAAATTCTTATTGTTATTGAATAAATCACATCTCGAACCAACCATTCATTATATAAAAAAGGTAAATAACGTGATAAATTAAAAGGGTGTCCACTGCAAAAACATAATAGTGATTCCGGTTAGATAAGGCGGATAGAACTTTCATTTAACAAAGTTTAATTAAATAACATCCCAAAAAGTTAAAAACTAATTTTACGTTTTCACTCCGTTCTCACTAATTTAGCTCACTGTAATTTATATGAAATCTTTTGTGCTGATCGGCGTTCTTTTTTTAGGTCACGTCGATAACAATGATAGAGATTCTATTGTTTAGCACTTTTAGTTCAAAAATCGCTGCTTGTATTGATCGTGCATTTATTTCTCAAGCAATTTCGTCCCGTAATGTACTGACAAATGCGTTCCTCACGTTCTAACCTTAGAAGAAAAATAACCAAAAAAGAAACCTGCTTCAATTTAACGAGTTCAAGCAGAAAAATGTAAGATCTTGATGTCGAATGGTAGGTAGGTTCTAAACCAATCCATCAATTTTAATCAGAGGCAGTGTAACTACGGTGTAACTGTACTTCGTTATCTAGCAATGAGTTATTTCATAATTCATATAGACATTTCAAAATGAAAACTAAGACAGCTGAATAACTAACTTGAGATAAAAGCATATTTCATTAATAATTTATTATTGGGATCAATTTTTGAAGTTTAATTTTTTTCAGATAAATTTTTAAATTGGATCTAGTTATTAATCATTTTTCGACCTTCGTTTATAATCAAACAATACTGTACTGTTATTAATAGTTTCTGCTAAAATTACTCACCAGCATTTGTTTGGGCTTACCTGAAACAAAAATAAAGACGGTAAATAAATTATTTAAGTGTAAAATTATAATTACAATAAATTGAAACTCAAAAAAGATGTGAATCGAATAACAAACAAAAATATTTACGAAGATTTTATTCCTATCCACACCTATGAAGGGGAGTAACAAGCCGTGCATTAGCAGGTACATCAATTTCACTTAGCTGGAGGGCAAAGTTGCCGATGTCGCATCTTCAATCATCTTGGTTTATCGATTATACGCGCCGGTTTTATAATATCAATGGGACATTTTGCATTGAAGTCACGTGGAAGCCTTAGAGGAAGCGCCAAGTGTTCCCGAATCCCGGCTAATATCTCTGCAAGTCTACACTTAGCTCTGAAGACTTTCTCTGTACGAACATTACTCGACGTGACTCAAATGAATACCCTTATATTCCTAGAACGTGTTTAACGAACCTTTCTGATTATCTACCTTATTCGAAAGTGAAATGCAATGTTTACATTAGCCACCTGTATTACTGCCTGCGTATATAATAGCGTTGTGGTTTCTAAAACTATAAGGATTCGTTAAGACTTAAAAAATAAATAACTAGTACGAAATTTTCCGTGTTTCTTTCTAATTTCGATGATAAACGAGACTTGGGAGTTTGTTTTAGCCTAACCATTTGAGTCTTCAGGCTACTATACATTCTCTCTCGAAATTTCTGAAACATTTTAATTTAGATATTCTTTTTCACGTACCAAACACCTAAGCATAATAAATTCACTAACGAGAACTTGATTTCTTAAACTACGAGGCTGGTCTGAAAAGTTTCCGACCTCAACGTGAAGATGGCAGCACTCGTAAATAAAAGCTACTGAATTTCGTTGTTCATCTGTTGACAGTTACTCACCAAAGTTTCAGCCATTTTGGACGCGCAGTTTTTATGTAACAGTCGTTTGAGTGAGTTGATGTGAGTTTTTTTGTGAAAATGGACAAAATCGAGTATCGAGCTGTCATTAAATATTTGTTTTTGAAAGGCAACACGCCTTCGCAAATAAAAGATGAGTTGGATTCTGTGTATGGGGACTCTGCACCATCATTTACCACAGTGAAGTTTTGGGCTGCTGAATTTAAACGTGGCCGTAAGAGCTTGGGAGACGATGAAAGTTCGGGACGTCCAAAAACTGCAACTACCGACGAAAACATCGCCAAAGTTCACCAAATGGTGCTAGACGACCGCCGAATTAAAGTGAGAGAGATAGCAGAGGTTATGAACATGTCAAAAGAACGTGTTTGTCACATATTAAATCAACATTTAGGCATGAGAAAGCTGTCCGCGCGTTGGGTGCCGCGTTTGCTCACGTTAGACCAAAAACGTGTTCGAATGAATATTTCCAACGCTCTTTTGGCGCAGTTTAGGCGAAATAAATCCGAGTTCTGGGGCCGATTAATTACTGTAGATGAAACTTGGATACACCATTATACGCCCGAAATAAAAACACAGTCCAAACAGTGGACTGCAAAGGGGGAACCGGCTCCAAAAAAAGCAAAAACTGTTTTTTCGGCTGGGATAGTGATGGCGACTGTTTTTTGGGTTAGTCATGGAGTTATTGTAATCGATTATCTTCAAAAAGGAAAAACCATTACAGGAGCATACTATGCATCATTACTTGACAAGCTGAAGGCAGAACTTGCGAAAAAACGGCCACATTTGCAGAAAAAGAAAATCCTGTTTCACCAAGACAACGCACCGTCTCACACCTCAGCGGTTGCCATGGCGAAAATCCACGAATTACGGTTTGAACTGCTTGACCATCCGCCTTACTCACCAGATCTAGCCCCAAGCGACTTCTTTTTGTTCCCTCATCTAAAAATTGCGCTCGGAGGACAAAGATTTTCGTCAAATGAAGAGGCAATCACCTTCGTGAACAATTATTTTGCAGAGAAAAATGCCGAGTACTATTTGGACGGGTTACAGAGATGGGAGCATCGCTGGGAGAAGTGTGTAGAGTTACAAGGAGACTATGTTGGAAAATAAAAAAAAATTTTCAGAAAAAATGTCTTGTATCTTTGTTAGGTCGGGAACTTTTCAGACCACCCTCGTATATTCATTTTAAATTATTTAAGAATATTTTAAGAATTTCTAATAAGATGACATTAACTTTCTTTTTAAGTGTATACCTAAGAAAAACATTGCCTATGTCCTTATTTAATGTTTATATGCTTTTTTGACCTTCTCGATAAAATATTCTACTGCTCAAATAAATAAAAGATGTTGTTTCAGAAAGGTATTTAAACCATTTAAATCGACAAATATTAACACACCATTTAGTTTTGAAAAAACAGAACTTCCATAAGTACTTTACAAAAATACGTAGTAAAAACTAATCTGCACCACAACTCGTTTGGGCGGAATTTCAGGAAGGCAATGTAGGCTACTACAGTTGTTTTATCTCGTATAATAAAGCTGAGGATTTAACATAAAACAGTTAGATATTACAAAGCTTATCTTCGGTCCTCTCCACAATACACTGTTCATTTTTAAATTTCGGTTACAAAGCAAGACCTTGATAAAGAAAATAGATGCGGTAATAGCTGCCACAAATTGTTGGATTTAGTTCCAAATATTACTCTTAGATTATTTCAATTTTCTCTGAATCTAGTAAAACCGTATCATCCTTTCTATGTTGGTCCTTTCTGGTATATAATAACAAAGGAACTGATTAGAAGGAAGGAACAGATACGTAAATACATGGATAGTCTGAGTCAGTTTGAGTCAGTCTGGTTCTTGACTAGGTACTGGAGACATCTCTTTGATTTTAGTTTCTATTTCATAAGAAAAAGACATAAATATATAAAATATAAAATGAAGAAAACAAACACTCATTCATAAATTATGCGAGTATCCAATAAGGTTGACCAAACAAGTGTTTTGCTAAGATGACGCAACTGGAAATATTAACATTAACGATAATGAAATTTTTACATTACAGTTTTCATAATATTAACGTCTGTAGATTCCCTAATTTTTTTTCAAAAAATTTATAAATTGTGTCAAGTGTACATAATCCGCAAACGACAAAAATGTTTTTGGGATTTTAAGATCAATTCAATTCGCTGAAAGCAGGTCACATATCAACTTGTATAATACATTCCCGGGGTATTTCGTGATGTGAATCTAACTTTATTCTATTGTAGTGATAGTGAGATCTAAATTAGTTGAGTTTTGTTTTTGGTGAAGATTTTTCAACAAACAATTTGATGTCATATTTGATTATGTATTCTTGTAATGAGTAAATATTCATATTTATGAAAAATGCTACATGGTGCAGTCATAAGGCCACCGACGTTTAATGTAAAAGAAGCAGCAAATACTTGGACAAAATCTTTCCCAAGTTTTGCACTACATGCAAGTGCAGTTGGGTTGACGGATGAAAAACGTACGTGTAATTTATTACTTCATTGCATGGACCAGGAAGGACTAGATCTGTACAATACTTTCCAATTGAAGCCAAAAAATCTTGATAAATATGCTATATTGATGAAAAGATTAAACAATTTTTTCCCAAAAGGTAACATACGAAAGGCACAAGCTTTTTTT
>VTPC01005431.1:0-11505 GCA_011009095.1 Ignelater luminosus | reverse complement strand
ACAAAATTTAATCACTGCAATGCCTCGCTGATGTAAAAACGTTTTGCAAAATAATGGGTACGCCATCAACTATTAACTTCAAATGAACTAATTTTATCGTTTGCTATTAGTATTTTCCTTTGCTGATTGGGTTTCAAATGAAAAATAATGACATAATGTATTTGTTGCTTTACTTTTGTCGCACGGATTTTTGTTGCACTTTTACAATGTTGTACAATGAAGGTTAGGAAAAGTTAATTAAATTTGTACAATAAACAGCTCACAAAAAGAAGAAAATGTTGCAGTTACACTAACTCAATAATTAAAATATTTTGTGAAAAAAATTGATTCTGTTGCTCTACCTTTGTCCAATAGTGTATACAAACATTGTTACTTAATATCTTCAAATTTATTAAATTTATTTTCGTAAACTATCATTAACTTTCATATTTGATTTGTTTATTGGCTATATTGAATAAGGAATTCTATATTTTTAAGTTCCTCCTACTTCAATTTATCATTTGTAAAGAAATAGGATCTTTCGAATTTTCAGGACTTCCCCTGTAAATCAACCTTGAATTGCATTCGTGTTTTCGTCTTTTTAAGACATCTGTTGTCTCTCTGTTTAAAAATCTTATCTTTATTTGATAATTTTCTAAAATTTCCCATTTAATTTAAAAATGTAAAATATCAATCAAAAATCTTCGATTATTTTTTTAATTTAATCTTTTAGATTTGGTTACTCCCACATTTTTGAATTTAGCGCTGTGGGTATGATGTCATTTCTGCATGTGGTCTTTTCGGCCCGTTTGAAGGAAGAGAGATTTGTGAACTAGTTCTCAAAGCGACAAGTTCGTTGCCATCTTGGTATTAATTTGGAATATAGAATTTCACTGTCCGATTAGTAAAGTTGTGTTTAAAAATAGTGTCATACAATCCAGTCGAAGATTTTTGTCATCGTTTTTAGATATTTGGATCTTCGTACTGTTGGTTTAATAGTTGAATAAAAAAAGATTATTGACGTCCTTGGATTTGACGGTTTCTGCGATCTCATTGTTCCGCCGTGGTACCATACATTTTTTTGGTCGCCCAAACGATTTCGGAATACTAACGGAGGCTACTGATAATATGAACGATGTGACCTCTTTGTGCGTAATGTGTGGGATGGACGTGGAGAACTTATTTCAGTCGGCTTTCTTTAGTAACCATCTTTGCGGAAATATCACCGGTGTGGCATGTGTCGAGAACGATGTGAGGGATATGGTCCGAAAAGACATCTTCATCTACTGTGGACCACTTTAGTTTGATCGTCACGGTAGGTGAAAATAAAGAAAGATCGATACAAGAGAAAGAATTGGCCCGTGCATTAGAGTACGTCGGACGGTTTCTAATTAAAAGTATTAATTTCTTGTTTGAGACTACGTCTTCGATGATTCTACCTTGTGTGTTCGTGTTGTTTGATCCCCATATCTCATTATGGGCATTAAAATCTCCCAGAAGAAGGTATGAAGTGGGCAGCTAGTCAATAATGTTTTGGATAGCTGCTGCATTTTCTGGACCTTTAGGTAGGTACAGGTTACAGATAGACATACAAAAGGAATAGAAGGTGAGTATGGCGATTACTTGAAGTGTAGAATTGATTGAGAGGTCTATTGCAGGGATATCCTCTCTAATAAAGATAGCTACCCTTCCGCTAGTTCTTTTTAAATCAAAGCCATCCGCTCTGTGACATGAGAAACTCCTGAGGTTAAATGACTGACCTGCTTTCGGTCTAGTTTCTTGGAGACACAGACCAAAGGCATTTTTATCAACAATAATCTTTTAATTTCAGGATAATGATGGACTAATCCGTTGCAGTTAACCTGAATCTAAGGTGTTAGTTGTGCGAGACATTGTGAGAGAATGGTTACGAACAAATATAAAAGGATCATTGTATACAATGGATATTAAATAAACGGAAGGTAAATAGTCCACCGCTATCTATTACCTCCCTAAGAGCCTTTAGGAGGTTTATCCAATGGCCATCCTGTTTTCGTTTTTTCCGGTTGACAGTTCCTCGTTAGACTCTGCGCTCGAGTCGATTACAGATAGATCATCCTCTCTTGCACTGCCAGGATTGGTAGATACGGACTCATTACGTTTGCGCTTATCTATTACAGTACTGGACTTCGGCGCCCCTGGTTCGGAAGGAGCTGGCATGGTGGATTTTCGAGAAATTGTGACAGGGGGAAGCGAAGTACCAACAGCGCTTGGAGCAGACTTCTGAAACGATGTACTAGAAGAGAGCAAGGACTGATTGCTAATAGAAGTTCCATCATTTCCAGGTGGAGTTGTGCATGACAAAAGAAGTTGCGCTTGTAAAAGAGATCTAACTTTTTTTACTACGGCTCCCGTTATTTGGGGTATCAAAGATTCTATAATAGGTGTTATGTTTGTCGCTTGACTAGGGGGTTTTGCAGCAGCTTACCAGTAGGAGATTCCTCCCTCCGGCATAAACTCCTTTCTAGCCTCTGCATATGAGATCTTTTTTAGTGTTTGCGACGTCTTAATTTCTTTTACCAGCTTATATACCGAACATTGACATTCACAATTGACACAATCGAACAGTTACACACGGGTGATTTCTTGCAATTAGCAGATATATGGCCAAGGGACTGGCATCTGTAGCATCTTAACGGCGCTGGGATGTAAGATCGTACTTCCAGGCTGTATAGAAACACTCTGATTCAATCCGGCAGCTTTAGACGGTTGAAAGTAAGTAAGATAGAAGCAGTATTTACAGATACACTGTTCCGCCTTGTCATCATACGTTTTGCTTCTACGACACCGTCTTCACTCAATGCTTTCTATGCCAAAACGATTATCTCTAGAGAAATCTCCCGTTACTTTTTTAACTATGAAAAAAGAGTTACAAAACATTTTGCTATTATCAGAACTATTCGCACGACTGGTGTTTGATTTAAACAAATGTTCGGGGTTTTTAGGTGAGCCCCCTTCCACCATAGAGGAGTTTTGATTATCTATATACAAGAAAAATAAATTCGTTCCTCGAGCTCCCCACCCTCCTTGGAGCCACGAATGGGACCACAACCACCCGCTGTGAAAATACACCACATACGTAGCGACTTGCCTGTCTATAGCACAGAAGGAAGCAAAAAAACATATAAAAGAATAGACAACGATGGTGAAGAGGAAAGTTTAGACAGAAGACACGGTAGAGGAACGCAAAGAAAATACTAAATAGTTTCTAAGGAAGTTTGAGTGAATAGACACCGACGAGCCCAATTGATTCAGACTGGCTAGTTTACAGAGAAGATAGGACTGAAACAGCGTGTTGGTAGAGACGTTCTCCTCAACTACCAGGACTCCTTTTTCCGCCTTACGGATTACCGCACATGGCAAACGCACAGGTCTATTGGTCGCCGCTTACGACCTCCAGGACAGGAGTAGGCTTATTCTACCCCGGGACCCACACGGGGTAAAGATTATTATTATTATCTCCTATTCCATATAAAACATTGATCAAAATTATTTATTCTAATTTCGTTGATTATAAGTTATCCTTTCGTGAATCGGATTCAAACAGGGTGTAGATCTTGAAACGAAGCAGACAAAGCTCTTTTAAGATATTTTTGTAAGACATACCAGGTCCTGTCATTCAGGCTCTATCAGATGCACTGCCACAAGATAAGGTTGACCATATTAGATCCTTGTCTCATCATTTTTTGCAATTGGTCTTCAATTTTGAAAATCTACTATAAACAACTTCTAAACTTGATATTTACAATGTAGAGTTCTATTTCGTTGAAAAACTTAGTTACGTTTTTTGTAAAGTTGTAAGCTAGAATGTGTGTGTAGTGATTGGAAGCTTTGATTTTTTTTCTAGTTTTCTGGTATAGAAGTGAATATAGAGTAATTTTTTATTTTCTAAAATTATAGGATGATAATATTCTATGTCCATTTTTTCAGTTTCGAAAAAGCCTTTCTCTTGAAAATGACTCAGCAGATTACTACTATTGTAATGTTATCTAATACTGAAAATTAATCAGTTACTGTCTGAAAAACAGGATAAATCGAAGCTACGAAAAGTACCGGACACGTGCGCTAAACAAGCGGAACAGAGACGCACTTCGTGATCAAATTAAATACGAAACAAAATTAATGGTATATACTAAGAAAATAAATGATATGATAGCAATGATGAAAGAACTCATGATAGAAATTAGAAATGTTAAAAGTGGACAATGGGAATATATGGAACACATAAAAGAAATTAAGGAAGAAAACGAGATTATGAAAAAAGCAATAAAAGAGTTGCGTAAAAAATAGAACAATTAGAACAGGATAAAAGAAAGAAAGCTTAGTTATTACAGATTTAACGACAATCAAGAAAGATGAAACGAAAAACTTAACGTAGATGCAAAAATAAAAAGCATAAAAATGCAGGAAATAAACAATGTATAATAGAAACAAAATCTTTGGATGAAAAAATATACATATTAAACAATAAAAATAAACTAATACGTGTTAAAGATAAGATATTATATATTAATGATGACTTAACTGAGAAGAAAGAGAAATACAGAACAAAATAAAAGAGAGGGCAAATAGTGAGCAAAACAAAGAAAATAGAACCAAAACAGGATTCAAGAAATTGATAATAAATGGAAAAGAATGGAAATGGGACCCAGAAGAAAGCGACTTAAAAGAAATAAAGAACTCAAAGCATAAAACGGCAAAAAACTAAGAAGCGATGCAAGGACTGATACAACGATGAACAACAAGGCGATGAATATGGGAAAGAGAATGGATAAAACAAATAAGGAAAAAACAAGAAAAGATAGTAGGAAAGAAGAGGAAGGAAATAGAATAAGAAAAAAAGATAAACATTATAGAAAGATAAGAATAGGCACATGGAATGTAAGAAGTATTACAGGAAAAAAAGAGGAGTTAGTAGAGGAAATGATTAAACATCAAGTGGAAGTATTACCGAAACTAAAAAGAAAGGAAGCGGTATGAAACGAATACATAAGGGACACTGGTTATTCTGGACAGGAATTGAAGAAATAGAAAGAGCAAAATGTGAAGTTGGACTAATAATAGTCCCAAATAGGATAAAAGACGTTGCAGAGAATGAATATATAAATGAAAGAATATTAAAGATAGAAATAAAACCATTAGAAGAAACATCGACTATGATAATAACATATGGAGAAAACGAAAATGCAAGAAAAGATGAAAAAGGCAAGTTTTTGAGACGTTACAAAAAGAAATAGACGAAGGCATAGAGGTTATAAGAGATCTAAATGGAAGAGTAGGGAACCAGAATGAAGGTATAGAGGAAAACTTAGGAAAAGAAAAAGAACCAACTAAAAACAATAATAGAGAAAGAATAATAGAAATAAGCATAAAAAATAATTTAGTGATAGCAAATACAAAATTCAAGCATACCATAAATTTACCAGGGTCGAAGAAAGCAGGAAGAAGTCAATTATAGACAACTTTCTACTAAGTAAACATAAATGGAAAAATGTACAAGATGTAAAAGTAACAAGACAAGCAGAGATAGGAAACGATCACTACCTGGTAAAGATGGATATGAAAGGGAAAGAAAAAATAAAAGTAGATAAAAGAAGAAAGAAACCACAAGAAAAAATCAAAAACTATAAACTGAAAGAAGAGGAATATCAAATAATATATAATGAAATATTATGCAGAAAATTCAACGAATACATACATACGAGGTAGAAGAAAAATGGAAGAATTTCAAAAATATTATACTAAATGCTGCAGTGGAAAGCTGTGGAAAAACGAAAATAACAAACAAAAAAACTAAAAGGGCGGATTGGTGGAATACGGATATAAAATCAAAAATTAAAGAGAAAAAACATGCATAGACAAGATATCTAAGCACAAGGAAGACAGAAGACTACGAAAAATTCAAAGAAATACGAAAAGAAGTAAAAACAGAGATTAAGAAAGCGAAACAAGAATCGTAGATAAAATTTGATCAAAAGATGACAGAAAATTACAGGAATAACCAGAAACTTTTTTACGGAACCCTAAAGCAGCTTAGACAGAAAAAAAAATACAACATGATGAATATAAGAGAAAAAGATGAAAATATAATCACAGAAAAAAACCAAATAATGGAAAGGTAGAGACAGTATTTTGAAACATTAACAAAGTCGGAAATAACCACAGAGAAAATGCAAGATGAGATAAACGATAATGAATAAATAGAACAAATAGAACAAATACAAGAAAAAGAAGTAATAGACGCTATACAAAAGTTAAAGTTAGGAAAAGCACCAGGAATAAACAATATAACACCGAAAATGATAAAGTATATGGGAGAAGAAGAAATAACACAACTTACAGAATTATTGAACGAAATAATGAAGACCACAAAAGTGCCAGATGAATGGAATGTAGGAATCATACTACCTATATACAAGAAAGAAGATAAAAGAGTCTGATAGAATTATAGAGGAATAACGCTAACAAGTGTACCTGCAAAAGTATTTACAAGAATAATCGAAAAAAGAATTAGGAATAAGATCGAAAATACAATAGAAGAGACCCAATGTGGATTTAGAAGTGGAGAACCACACAAGACCTAATATTTACGATAAGACAAACAAGCGAAAAAGTTATAAATAAAAACAGAAAAATATAAATGTGCTTTATTGACTTAGAGCAAGCATTTAATAGGATAAAAAGAGAAGATATATGGAAAGCACTAGAAAAAAGAGGTATAGATAAAAGGAATATTAAAGTAATAAAATCAATGTACAAAAATAACAGCAACATAGAACCAACAATGAAGAATCAAGAAAATTCGAAACAAATATAGGAATTAAATAAGGATGTGTATTAAGCTCTTTTTTATTCTCAGTAGTATTAGACAAAACAATAAAAGAAGCAAAGAAAAAGATGAAGACATTAAAATTGGGATATTGCCAAATGGAACAAATAGAAATAAACGAACTTATGTTTGCAGATGA
This sequence comes from Ignelater luminosus, assembly GCA_011009095.1. NCBI lineage: Eukaryota > Metazoa > Arthropoda > Insecta > Coleoptera > Elateridae > Ignelater > Ignelater luminosus. The sequence continues at coordinate 4,519 of VTPC01005431.1, read as the reverse complement.
TATGCCTATAATGGCAGATACAGAAAATAATCTACAGCACAATCTAAAAGTGTTAGAACAAGAATTGAAGAAAATAAACATAAAGATAAATATAGAGGAAACAAAAGGTATGTTAATGCCAAAAGAAAATAAATCACATAATATACAAAGAAAACAAATAGAACTAGTAAAAAGTTTTATGTATTTGGGATCCATAATTGAAAGTAATGGAAAAATAGAAAAGGAAATCACGATAGAATGGGAAAACAGCAAGGATGTTTAATATGATAAAGACGATATTTTTAGGGAAGAAGGAGATACCTAGTAAAATAAAAACAGAAGTGGTTAAAAAAGTGGTAAGACCGACAATTATGTATAGCAGCAAAACATGGATGTTAACATAGAAATCTAAAACACGCCTGAATACAATGGAAATGAGATTCTTAAGACGTATAGAAAATAAAAGTAAGAGAGACAGGATAAAAAATGATGAATATCGGAGAAAACTACAAATAGAATCCATATATGAAAAAATAGTAGAGGGACAGTTAAGGTGGTTTGGAGACGTGTGTCGTATGATAAAAGACAGACTAGTAAAAAGAGTGTACGAGTCGCGAGTGCCGGGTAAAAATAAAAAAGAAAGACCCAGAAAAACATGAAATGAATGTGTGCGAGAAGAATCAGAGAAAAAGGGAATAAAATGGGAAAGAATCAAACAGGTAGCCCAAGACAGAAAACTATGGGAAGAAAAGTGTAAAAGAAACCAACTCCCCCAGCCTTACACCTAACAGTAGAAAGGCATATTTAGATTAAGTAAGTAAGTAAGATTACTACTCTTGTAATGTTATCTAATACTGAAAATTAATCACAATAACATGGAATCCTGTTATGCCAAAAATTCCAGTGGTTGGAACATATAAATTTTTGAATCAGTTTTCTGAATATTTAACAAAAATTGACATAGAATAATTTGGTTCTTAGAGGACGCTATGTAAACAGACATAAACTTCAAGATGTTAGTTATTACGAAGTCAGGGTTCGACTTAAACTACGATTGGCATGTTCTCATAGTATGTCATAAAGGCTGTTTTTAATACCAGAATAAGCTTAATTAAATTAATTAAAAGAAATTAAAAACTTCTGTTTATAATTAATAAGTTTCCTTTCAATTTTCCTATACAACAATAATAAATCTATTCATAAATTGTAGTAGTGTAATTAATAATAATACAATGCCAGTAAAAAAAAAGGTTTTATATTAAGTCTACAATCAATGGTTTATGTCTAACGTATAAATATCTCACCAATCGAGGTGCAGATGAATTAATTCTCTATTAAATCCTCTAGTCTATAAACTACCAACTTACACATCTACTTGAATAAATTTGTTTTTGCAAGTAGTTAGATTTGGAAGTCAAGGGTTGAACACTATTAAAACAATTTTCCCTAGTACTTAACCCAACATAAACTGTTCCACTTCAAGCTTATCTCGTCATTATTACCATAAATTTGAAAATTTAATTGGAAACCAAGTATTTTATTTACTATCTTAACTGTCTTAAAACTATTAAATTAAAATTACAAATTTATTTCGTTTACTTTTAGAAAAACGAATATTAAAAACGTTGCTTTTAATTAAACGCTGAATGTGTCGAACGCAGGGAATATAAAACAATAATTAAAGTTGCTGGAAATATACCCAGTAATTAAATCTCAGTCTGCTAAACTCATTTATGTGTATCATTATTCATAGAAAATGTTCTTTATTGTGCGCGGTTGTTTGTTGATAGACGTATTCATATTTTTCTTGAAAATAAAGTGCTGTAGAGTAAAACAAAGATCATAAATCTAACTGCTTTACATGTACGAGCATAATTATTCATCTTAACAATAACAATAATAGTTTTGCATAGTTCACATATGTACATGCTAATGTTGAACAGGTAGAAACGATAAATTTAAATTAAAATTATGTTTGAAGATACATAATTGTATGTTTTAATAATAAAATGCTTTTAGGTTCATTTTTCAGTAAGAAAAGGCAAAATACCGACTGCTTCATAATTTCTCTTTCGTCAACTATTTTATTTCTGCTTTCATACACTAAAAAGATGCATTAATCTCAAATAAGAACGTAACGAAAACAGATACTAAAACTCATGCAAATCAGGTATTTAGATAAATATTAGCAAGCTTATGACGATTAGCGTCTCTAAAGCCATTCATCTGGTCGTTTGAAAAATTACACGAAAAGTCTCAGATCAAAATTTAGTATATCCTCTTACAAAACAGAAGTTGTTAAATTTATTAAAATACTAAAATCAATATAGATGTATAAAGGATTGAATATACGTTAGGGTTGTTTTAAACATATTCAATTAATCATTTTCAACAAACCACAGCCAGATATTAAGATCTAATTGAGCTGTGATATCCTCTACAAGTAAATTCTGTGCCTCACACCAGTTTGGTAATTTAGTGCTAAAGAGGTTAGGTTACATTTTGATAAAGATACAGAGATTAGAAATCTCATAGACGTATCTACTATTCGAGACCTTGTTTACCATAAACGTTCATTTATGTAGAAATAAGCACGGGATGTTGTTTCTTTAATTTACATTAAATTCAAAAGAAGTGCTTGTATCTAGCAATCTTACTACACAATGTAGGCACAATACTTGAAGAAGTTGTAACTACTATAATCCTAGAGGGATTACAAAAGCGTTCACGTGAAACGAGGGGTTTAGACAAGAAATTTTCTAACAAGTTTGTTCGTTATTAATGTGTATTAACTGTATCACGATAGTTTGTTCAAACTAAATCAGGTTAGTAACTTTCAAGGTTAAATAAGTTCGTATCAAGTTTTATTTATTGCAGAAGGGCCTCATAAATACCTACAACTTCTATTTCAGAACAAATAGGGTGTTCCAGTAATTTCCACAAAACGGTATCTACTTATTGTAATGTTTGAAACAAAAAAACCAGAATTGATGTCACGCTCATCAGGGATCAGCACAGAGTGCACTACGTCTTCTAAATTCCAGTAAAATACACTCCTTAAACCGCCCTCTTCCGACGACCGGAACAGTAGGTTCACCCCGGTTGATCTATTAATCACTGATGTCGGGATTACAATAATAGGCCCACTTCTCGTCACAAATTACAATCTGCTTTAAGAAACGGTTATCACGCAGGGTCATTAAGTACTTGCACAAATCAATGCTTCGTCATAACTTTTGCTAACTTCTTTGTAAAAATGACTGGGGTAGAAAATTAAAATATTAAGTTTAACAGTCGGTTTATGAACAGTTGGATTTTTGTTACTGTATTAAGCTTCTCGATAGATGTACAATCCAAGAAGATTCTCTGAAGAATATTTAACCAGTGAGAGATATTAAACATTTTGTACTACCCCCCAACGGGGCTATTAGATGTTAAACATCCCGAAAAACAGAAATAGAACAATATTTTAACGGGTGCCACTTCCTTATTGAAGAACGGAGTTACCAATGAAGAGTTATATCACTGTTAAGAGCCGTGGTTAAGATAATAATATTAGTACCGTTGTTTATAATAATATATAAAAGTATCAAATAATTAACATTATTTATTAACACTTTATAAACAAGTTGTTACAACTGTTGTAAAACCGTAAAGAACTGATCAACTGAAGGGAGTTGATATTTGGCTGAGAATCAAACACTAAAAAGGTCTGTAAAATGTTGACCAGCTTTTATATAATCTGTACCCGTGCATAACAAAGAGTGAGGAGTGTTCCCAGGTATTTTCAAAGAAGTAGATAATACTTAAGTGTCCTAAGGATTTTCAACGAAATATTCCGCGATTATCGCCGGTGACTTGAACGCGAAGCATCCCGCATGGAACAGCCGGGTGGCAAACCGTAACGATCGAACTTTAAACGATTATGCGGACACGCACGTCGTGTTCGTAGACGGGCCCGTAGAGCCCACCCACTTTGGCCCCACGGGCAGACCTGATGTGCTGGACATAGTCGTCCTCAAGGAAGTTACGATGGTGCACCAGCTGACTGCGGTCAGCGAGCTGGATTCAGACCACAACCCGGTACTTATGTACCTGGGCGAGGACCGAGACGGGACCGCGGAGAGAACGACCACCGTGTCGTAGCCTGCTTTCACCGCGCACCTACGCGACTCCATGGGACCGATCCCCCGGATCGATGGCGTGGACGACCTAGAACCCGCGGTGGACTGGCTCCAGTCATGCATTCAGAGCTCGCTCAGATATGCGACAAACGTCGCGTCGGCCATGGACCGGCGCGACCTCCTCCCTCCGGCCATCAAGGTCCTCATTCGTGCGAAAAACCAGGCGCGACGCCTGGCCCAGCGCACTATGAATCCGGCTCACCGCGCCAGAGCAAACGCTCTCGCAGTAGAAGTCCGTAATGCTATTACGGTACAACAGAACGAGAGCTGGGAAGCCAAGTTGGAGTCCCTGGACTTAGCGGACAACTACCTGTGGAGAATGGCCAAAGTCCTGCGGCACAAGTGGTCTCCGATCC
>VTPC01005427.1:21065-49323 GCA_011009095.1 Ignelater luminosus | reverse complement strand
CGTTACAGAAAAAGGACATTATTCATACATGGAAATCATTAAAGTAATGCATTTTCACGTCGTTACAACATCAGCATAGCGAATCCTAAATCGTGAAAAAATAACGTTACGTCCTACATGTTTTTACAAATTCCCTAATGTATGTATACTTTTTTAAATTACTAAGCATCAAGTGATAGGCAAAAGCACGGAGAAGCTTTCAAATGTCTGAAGTTCTGAAGTGAAATTTAAAACGAGTGACTACTGAACGATTGACTTTACGCAGAAGTATTACAGAAATCTTAGAATCAATTTTTAGATTTTGATACAAAACACTAGAATAGAAAGAAAAGGAAGATAAAAAGTAATAATTGTAAAAACAGATTAAAAACTACTTCACATCCAAAAATCGGACTTGGCAAAAAAGTTACCGACGCCAGACTCGATACACCGAAAGAAAGTAGACGTCTGGTAGCTTTAAATGTACAGAATTACAAACGGATTGAAACTACACCTCTTCCTGGACACCACTTTTACCTGATAACGATCAGAAGACGACGCATTAGCTGCTAACACTCTTGTGGCAAGAATATAAGTATATCCTTGACATTACAATACACCCATAATCATTATAGTCTCAATCTGTACATTAAAATTTGTTTCTATCATGTTTTTGTATTTTATCTTTGGTTGCATAGTTAAAAATAGGACTTTTGATATACAAGATTAATTTTTAACATTTCTCGAAGATTGTTGATAGCAGCGACGTCGACTTTGAAGCTACCGAAAATGTACTTGCCTTGATCGTCGGCAGCGGTTTAGAGTTGTGGCAGCGTTTCCAGCGACTGGCACGTCAAAAGTAACATTTTTTGCAAGAGTGTGAGTGGTTCCGGTTAGAGCCCTGCAAGAGTCGAAATTTCCAGACTAGGGATAAACCTGACGCGGCTCGGAGATAACTCGGTAACTTCTTGATCGGTTCGAAAAACTCGAACGGCCCTACAAGCTCGAAAGGGCCAAACGGCCCGAGAGGCCCGAATGGCCAGACTGAGCCGAAAGAACTGATAGGCTCGATTGGCTTTAGTGGCTCTAACAGCTTGACAGGTCAGATAAACCCAAACGGCCCAAGAGGCCTAACAGGAACAAACAGCTCGATTGACCTGAGGTAGCCCCGAAAAGCCGGATAGATTTTTAAGCTGAGGCCCGGACTGACCTAAGGCCTGATCAAAAAATCCGGCGAAAATCTTCCGCTGCGATTCAGTATGAAAATAAAGTCCACCCGAGTCAGTATAGAGTTTTTGGTCCGATACAGTACGAAAATGTTGCTCTTCAGTTCAATACAAAAATAACGCCTGTCTGAGCCAGTGTGACAATCCGGTGGCGTTCAGAACGAAAATAGCTAGTCGAAGTCAGTACAAAACAGACCTCGGTCCTGTACAGACGCAAATCGTCCGCTTTGGATCACTACAGAAATAACGTTCCGAAATGCATAACCGACTCGAAACTCGACAGGATCGATAAACCTGAGATGTTCGAAGCTTCGGCAGGCTCGGATGACCCGACAGGTCCGAACGGCCCGATTGACCAGATGTAGCCCGAGAAACCTTATACATTTTTAAACTGAGGCCCGATGTGAACCCGACTTTCGGGACGAGCCGAGTAAAGGTCCAACTAAAAATCCCGGTCCGTGCAGGCCTCTAGTTCCGGTGTCTAGAGTGGTTTCGAAATCTCGTGACACGCAAAATGCACAAAAGGCGGAGCTTTCTGCACAAGAAAGAGAGAAAAAAAATTGTAAAAATCATGCATGTAGGGCCGCCCAGCTAAAGTTTGTCTCTACCAACAGATCACATGGGCGACCTTGGATGCGACTTTCAATTGAGGCAGTTTCATTGGTGTTTTGCAAACGCGGTTGTTGTCAATTTGGATTTGCTAGTATGAATTGTGGTTGTGGGCGCGGTCAATTTCCTTCTTCTAGCAGGTGCTTAGCGTCGTTATCTTCGTGCTTAAGCATCGCTGTTGGTTACTGACGAGCAGGCCGCAAGGCAGCTTTTTTGGAGTTGTCTTGGTTTTCTTTATTACCAGGTTGTGGGCGCCTTTGTTGTGTTGTTGTGCACGACGGAGCAATCTCTGTGGTAGTACTCGGTAGAGCAGTAACGGCACTGCAAAAGGGTTTGTTGACTGCCTCCTATTGTGGTTGAGGCTGGAAGGTTTGACGGTGCTGCCAGCGTATAGTGATTAACAAGTAAACCAACTCTTGCAAAAAGCGAGAACCTAGCTCGGAAACAAAACTACAGAATTCTATGACAAAACGTTGATGTTAAATGATATGTCTGCGTTTCTATAATAGATGTCAAGACGATAGCACACGCATGCCAAATGAGTATACTCCGTTCACGATGTATCTGGGTCGTAACAGGCCATGCTTTCATTTTGTTAAGTTGGAAGTGTTTTCTTTTTTTTTGAGAATTATCGTACCTTCGGCTGTATTTGGCGCTGTTGCACGATCAAAAATCTTGCATAAACGTTCAGTACCGATTAGTTTTTTTTTGTTAAAAAGAAATCAAGTTTTCCTTATATTTACAGAGTTGCAAAAAAAGACAACAGCGTGAGGTTAAACTGTTATAAAATCATAACCTTAAATCGCATCGTTGTACACACGGCATTTCTCTAGAAATGATGTGCGGTTTTCACGATCAGTAGCGATGAACTCGGACAACGCCGGTGCGGTTTTGATTTGTTGCTGTTGCGCCAGCTAATTGATGAAGACAATTACTGTCTGCGGGTGTAGCAAACTCGGTTGTGATGGGGCTGCAGGATGACTAGGTCTTCCATTGTAGTCAAACCATCTTCTCGAGATCTCAAGGAATGAATCTTTCGTTATTCAAAAAAATCGGTCACACTGTTGGGCAATAATTGATACCAGGTCGTACATCAGGCGAAATAGCTTGGGAAGCGTTAGTCTCATCAGGTATTTATTCCTTCAGCGATTCATGTACTGGAATGGGCGAAGCTTTGTTGGTTGCTTGTTGTTCTGTTGTTAGTTTCTTTTAATTGTTTTGGATCCATTTTTTGGTGCTTAAATAATACAAAAATTATTTCAAAGGACAAAAGTTCAGGTTGAGAAGGGTTTTGCGATTCTGCAATTCTTAAGGGGCTATTGCTAGAGTTGGATGCTACTGGTGGTTATCAAGTTGATAGAAATCATGCACAATTGGTTGTTGATAAATTCAGGGTGTAAATAAATAAATAAGGGGACAGACTTCGGAAGAGAACTCTGCATACCGAGACATCAATGAAGACGCGTACAGTCCCTGAGATACAGTTCAAAGAAATAAATTGCCTGACTTTAACCCCTAAATTTTTATCTGTTGGGACACTAAAGTCTTGAGTTAATGAAGTTCAAACTGAAAATGAAGATATGTTACACCAACACATCTTTGCTGCTTGTTAATTCATTTGCAACCTTTCCAGGATCTTTGAAACAGAGTGACAGTCCAGTATTCCTAAAATATTTTTATAATAAAAGCATTTGTGGTAATGTATAGGTTTCATTTATAAATTTATATTTCCGAATTATCAATCATGAAATTAAACTTAGCAGGAGATTTATAAATTACAGTATTTTAAATATCTGTAATATGATTTAGCATTTAAGATCTATTTAACATCGCATTTAAAGGTCTCTTTTCACATACTACTATACCTGGAGGACACCTGTTCGGTCAATGTCTCATTGTAAAATTTTACAACTGGAAATAATAACGTAATTGTAATTATCTGACGTTTAAAGGCGTTGCAATAATTTAAAATATAGTTTACCGTAAAGCCCCCGAGTTTCCTGAAATTTACAGCCTCGTAAAAGCAACCTAGTACGAGCAAGAAAAAAAGGGTAATAATATTAGTAGGTATAGGTATATGGAAGACGCGATTTTTTCTACGAAGATTTCGGTATGAAATCTTAAAGAATAAAAAATGATTTTTTATTTCTCTTAATTTAATATTCTTTTTGTAATAGCCTTGGAAAACACTACACTATTAAACTGTTTGGAAGTTTAAGGAATTCATAACACGCAATCGCGGATTAGTAAAAGGACCAAGTAACAATTTTATCTTCAAAATATTTAATCAGACCCTCATGTAAAACCAAGTAGTATTATAAACTACAAGTTTAAACTTGTAGGCTGCTTAAATAGAATAATAACAAAAGATATCCTTGAAGTCAATTTTTTGCCATAGCAACTGTCATCTTTTGAAGAACCTAAATTCTTGTAAACTCATTTTTTTCATTCCAATTTAGAAAAATAATTCCTATTGAACAAAATATTTATTTTATACAACCCTATTCATAGGTGTTACAATAAACTTACTTTACAAATAACCTTATAATGTTATTTTTACATTATCTCCATAACAAATTCCATTAGAATTACACACTTCAAACCTAGAAGAAAATATTCGAAATTCTTCAACAGATGTGAAAATAACGCATAGAATACTAATTCAAGATTACTCTCTTTATTCAAAGATGCCGAAAAATTCACAAAAATGACAATAAACACCCCAAATAACACAACGGAATAAGATATGGTTTACCTGCTTGTTCTCTCTGTACACCTGTGTGCATGGAACAGGAGGATTATAGCTAGGCAATATTGTATCTCCTTTAGGGTGGTATGGCTATGAAAGAAAAAAATTAAGGGTTTTCTCACGCCTTGCACTACACGTGCTTGGTGACGAGAAGACAAGATTAAACCCGTAACGAATTGATTGTTGCACCTGACAAATTTATTGGTAATATATGAGAAGGCAAAATATTTTCGCAAAGATTGCATTTTAGAGGTTAATAAGTTCTGGCTATATTAGGCCAATATCCTGAAGTCGTTTTATATTGAGGACTTAACTTAATTATATATTTATGGTTTTAACGTAAACGATAATGAGTTGTGTAAACAAGTAGTCATCATACTATGTCACCATTAAAATAAAATTTTTATTACAGTAGATTATATCATACCATCATAACGCAACCAAATAAGAAGCCTGGAAAAAGGAATAATTAACAATTAAACAAGCACGTCGCGCACATTAACATTTCCTGGTGTTAAAGAACCCCGTTGCCCTCTTAAAAAAGAGACACACATTTTAATTATAAAAATTACTACAACTTCTCATCAAGACAATATTTTAATAACCATAAGCATACGTACACATACTTAAACGGTCAAAATAATGAATGAAGTAAAATGAATGACACACACATACACAAGGATTGCATCCGCGGTTGCGTGGGCGGGTGGCGAATGACAATCAGTAGAGAGACAATGCGGTGTGCGAGACCGGAAACCGGCAAACGAGCTGAATGGACCTCTTCCGTTGCCACTAGTCAATGAACGGCATACTCTGATATGATAATTAGCCTGTTCTACTCTCTGTACGCATACGAGTTACGTGTGTTTATGTCATGTTAAACCATTCTTGGGACGGTGTGTCAAAAGCATAACTAACTACCTTGGCGCCGCCTTAAGTAATCGTCAATTAGTGTGAGGGTTAAATAATTTCCTTAAAGAGAAAGATAATTCGAGCACTTACAAACGAAATTGGAATTTTAATTATAATCGCCAAAAATATTCAACTTCACTTTGAGATTGAAATAATTTTATGAGAAAACTAGATTGAAATTCTTGAAGAAATCATCAATAATCTCGACTACATCAAGGTTTTCCAATTATTTTGTTCCGTGTTTACTTATACTTGCTTTAAGTTATTGGGAAAGTGCGTAGTTAGTGCAATTTGTTTTTTATATTCTTCTTGAAATCGAATTTCTCAAATAAGATGCCACTGGTTAGTCTCATGTTTTCTCATTATTTTTGTTCTAGGTTAAATCGTTGAACCTCATATCGCATTGCTTTTGTGTAAAGATTGCTTGGTACTAATTAAACTGTAAAATGCTGTTCCCGGCCGGATGTCATCCTTCTGAAAGATCTTTGAAGTGGAAACAGGCCTTAAGAGATCGCATCGGTGACTTTTTGGTGTTGAGTAATTTCTCTAAAACGCAAATGGACATGCTACAATGGTTGCATACAGTAATAGGTACTTACTTTTCTTCCTTTTTTTAGCAGTAGCTTGAAATGATCAGCTGCTCCATCAAGACAAGATTTCTTGTCTAGTTACTACAATATTCTTGTCTTGTCTTGGTGTTGATACCACTTGATAATATCAAGACAAGAACAAGATAAGAACAAGAAATTCATGAAATATAATTCTTCAGTAAAAGCATTTATCATCACTCATCAAGACAGAATTTTTTGCATTGTTACTATATTTCTTGCCTTGTCTTGGTTTTTTGATGCCATTTTTTTTCTTGGTCTTGTCTTGATTTCAGGGAATTTGTAAAACATTACTATATTAAAGAAAGTTGGTTTGAAGCTTCGAAAAGTCTAGATCCGTTACTAGCTGGCCTGAAAACTACTTTATGGCTAGTTGTGTACAAGTAAGCAGTAACTATTACAAATAAGTGAAAAGTGAAAACATGTCAGGGAGAATCTTAAGGGACCTAGATTGCCTGGCCTGTCAAGAGAAAAGAAAACCGCGGAAAAGAGATTGGATTGCCGATAAGTTTTGGAAGTTTATGAAACTTGCTTAGTGTTAAAGAGTTTAGTAAAATAGTAAATCATTATTGTTGCAGATGTAAACACCATAAATGCTTCGACAAGATTGAACCTGATCAGTGTCACTTACCTTGCGTGTCTTATATCTTTCGCAAAAATAAAACAAAGAAGACCTAGACGTGCTTATAACAACGACCATGATGGCCCTTACTTTGATAATTGTGTTGCTTTTTATTACCAAATTAGGGTTAATGGCAAGGAAGAAAGTTATGTCATTCTGCTTTGCTGAGCTTACATGGTATTAATTGACTCGGGGTAATTCAAGATTCTCTCAGAAGTTCTGGAGTGCCTCCTCGTGACAACCGCGAAAGACATGCCAACAAGCCTACCAACATGCCAGATGAAGTCATAAACTTAATACGACGTCTTTCCGAAGAAGACAGTTTCATTATTCTCGAAGAGATAATCCCGAAAAGGTCTATTTACCTGAGGAATTAAGCGTTAGGAAAATGCATAAGATGTTTCTACACGAAATTAGGATTAATATCTCCAATCTTGTATATCACAACATCTTCAAGAATGAGTTCAATATTGCATTTGGTATTCCAAGAATCGATACGTGCTCTAACATAAATGCAATAAACTCATCTTAAAAATAGAAACTGCTGAAGATGCTACAATAAAACATCAACTAGTGACTGAGAAAGAACTTCACCTACGAAAAGCTGAAAAGTTTACGCAGTTGAAGAAGCATTACAAACTATAGGCACGAGCAGGCAAGTGCATGGGGATTACCACACATAACAACGGGTGCTGTATTTTTTTAGAGTCAGTTATGGTTTACGTCTTTGGCATCCACGACCTGGCAGATGATTCGTCTTCCATTTATGTCTACAAAAAAGATTTTGTAAAAAAAGGTCTCAACGATGTGACATCAATGATTCTAAATTACCTCAATAATAGGGATATAACGAAAGTTCTTCTAATTATATTCAGCGATAAGAAGAAACATGTAATGATGCATTTTCAATATATGTTGGCTTTGAAGTTGTTCAAGAAGATCACTTATGTATTTCCAGTAAGGGATCACTCTTTCCTTTCCAATGATCGAGACGTAGCTCTCATTGAAAAAAAAGGGCATTCATAGTTCAGAGATACTAGAAGATTGAGATTTATTAATAAGAGAAGCAAGGGAAAAACCATCACAATTCAACGTTGTCAATATGAGCCAGTATATGTTTTTTAATATCCAAGAGGCATGCTCATCTTATTTTCTGAAGAGTTTAAGACCAAGTTTAAGTGTAAGGCAAGCTGACTGTAGTTATGTCAAAGTGAAACCAACCTATTCAGGTACACAAATGAAGACTTTATATGAAAACGTTCTTCCTAAAACATATACTGGCATTAAATACATCTTCTTAGTTTTTTGCATTTGTTTTAGTGAGCGTTAGCGTCTCTGACCCGTACGTTATAACTGGGAGTATGCACTGATTGTGCACCTATCTCTTAAGGCTCATGGGAATTTCGTTGTTGAACACATCTTTCATTGTATCTCTTGTGTTTGGTTATCCGTAGTGATTGTTATGTCACGACCAAGGTATCTATACTGTTTAACTTCTTCCATGCTGTGGTTTTCTAGTTTCATTGTTCCTTCGATGACCAAGTTTGTCATAAAATTTGTTTTGCTTTTATTTATTTGTAATCCTACTTTTTTAGTTGCTTGTACTAATTCGTTGCGTATCATTTCGGCTTTATGTAAGTCGTCAGCAATACGAAGAATATCGTCGGCGAACCGAAGGTTGTTAAGCATTTTTCCGTCGATATTTATCCCAGTTTTACTCCAGTCAAGTTTTTTATAGGCGTGCTCAAGAACTGTTATAAAAAGCTTGGGTGACAGGGTAGCTCCTTGTTTGACGCCTCTTTTGAATGGGAACTTATTTGTTTCTTGATAGAGTTGAACACTTGCTGTTGAGTTTTTGTAGATGTTATGCATTAAGAGAATGTATCTATAATCCACTCGATATTGCGTTAGAGCCTTGACTATTCCGTCACATTCTATAGTGTCAAAGGCCTTTTGGAAGTCCACGAATACAAGCACTAATGGTCGGTGGTACCCCATGGTTTTTTTCCATCAGTTTTTAGCGATAAAAGGTGGTCGTTTGTACCGAAACCTGAACGAAAGCCAGCCTTTTCTATTGGTTGATAAAAGTTCAGTTTATTCTCCAATCTAAGAGTGATTTTTTGTTTTTCAGTTTCATGATTTCTTTTCTGGCATTGTTTAGAACTTTTAGACTTTTATTTTATTCGATTGTTTGTTGAATGTGTTCTTTATTGTATTGTCTTATGTCTTTCCTAATACTTTTAGCAACCTCTTTGTTTATAGCTCTTACTTCTTGTGGTTCTGGGTTGTTACAATTTATCTCCCTTTGTTACTTCATTAATGTTTTAGTTTCAGGGCAAATTTTACTGTCTTTTTCCTGTCTTGGGCAATGTTCGTTAATTGCTTTTGCTAGTGTTTCTGTTATTGTTTTATTTAGTTCATTTATTTCTGTTGCCTCTGTGTTCTCCACCGTTTCAGTTATTACTTTCTCGAATTTCTGGGTCTTGCCATTTTTTCTTTGTTTTTGTTTTTTTTTGAACCACTCGTGACCTTTGTTTTTTAGTGTTTATATAAATAATAACTAGAGGCGTTTAGATATGGCATCTAAAAGCAGTTGAGAATCTTTTAACAGCGGTTCCTTTCATCCTATTGCGATTTTGGTTTTGAAAGATTCCTGTTCCTATTTTTTATATCGGTATGCATTTTTGCAAACTCAAAGTTGTTTATGGGAAGTCTTAAGACGTGTGTTACCCGATTACATAATGGTTGACAATTCAACTCAAACTATATGACTAATCAAATGCTTGCATTAAATTAATTTTTCTTTGATGGTGATTTTGGCCAATGCTGATAGATTTCCTAAGAATACTGAGAAAAGAAGGAATGTTTCAAAATGCAAGTACTTTAAGAATGTCTTCTTACTAAATTCGGTCAAAATTAAAAAGATTATTAAGAAAATTAACTATTTGATATTTTATTTAGTTCCAAGGAAGTGATCACGAGTGCTTTGCTGATCACTATCCTAAAATGTTCATGGTTTAGAGAATTTTCGTTTTTTGTAAATTTTGCCCTAAAGACAATACCACTTTATCTTCTTCCTTTTTAGCCAAAAAAAAGTCTATGTACAGTCAACTCATAAAGTAATGTCGCAAAATGTTTTATATTTTAGCGTTTAATTTCTCATTTAATGAAAGGTTCTGTATTTTATAAATAGCAATCGATTAATCAAGATCAGTTTATCAAGTTAGTATTTATGTATGAAAAAATTGTCATCAATTCAGACATTAATGTAAATCATTTTCGACATTACTTAATGAGTTGACTGTACCTTTGCTTATATCTGGCTTTGGTTGATTCTGTTTCAGAATTTGTAAAACACATAAACACGTTGCGATGATCTTACCGTCTTTGACTAACAAAGCATCCCTTTTTTATATTATATTTTTGTATTTATGGTTATTCTAGTTATCTTTTCTTCTTTAGTTTGCTCCAAAGCTGTGTTTAGTAAATTCTTAAAATTTTTAATAGTATGATATTTAATGCGAAAAGCTGTTTTAAAAATGTTTTACAAACAAGTTCATCCTATATTTAGAATACGTTTATTTCATTCTAGAAAAGTTCAATATATGATAGCTTTTAATAGTAAAACTTCTATGCAAACAAATTTAAGTGCTAAAGCCAAAAACCAAACATTAAATATTTATATTGTATTCAAATATTGACACTTCTAGATTTTAACATAAATACATAGATATAATATGTACACAAAAGTATACCCAATGTGGTTGTGTGTTACTAACAACAATGAGGATTTATCTGTTTATTGTTTGCTGGCGCTTATCAGCACTGGGCACCCGCGTTACGGCTACATGTAATGTTAGTTTTGCAAGCTTCTTATCTAAATGTAAATTTTCAGTACTTTTACTTTAAAATAAAAACCAGGAATTTTATCTCGTTCTGTTTATTTTACATTGTATTAACATTTGCATGCCATGTAACTTTTATAGTCTACACGTACTGTTATCAAGAAAACAACTATAATACAACAAACTAAACAAGAGCTATTTGCAACCCGATATTTAACTGTTTTCAGGGTATGAGGGTGTAAACTGGAGCACGCGCTAGGGCAGATGGTTATTTAACAATGAACACCGGAGGATCAAGTATCCTCTCTCCTGATCACAAACACCTGGAGTTATTTACCTTCTGGGTTGTATTTTCTTTTTAGACCACTTAATGACAAATTCTCTCCTTTTTCAACTTTATTAGACCCCATTTAGCGAAAAAGCAAGAAATGTTTCGATGGGAGGAAAATAATATCTAGTATAAAATAGAAGTGCGCTCGGCACATGTTATAAAACTTATTTTGATACAATCGACAGCTTTTGTATATAAATGATCAAAATCCATTATGAAAAATGTAGACCATATGTTGGGTGGTTGGTTATTTCAGGAAAAGTTTTCGGTTACTACAAGGTGTTAAAATTCGATACACTTTCTATATTAGGGTGTATCGTAGATGAATATGATGTTTGCTGTTTTGGTCGATAATTTTACTTTTGATGTTTTTACTTTTTAATTTTACTTTCTGTAAAATGATTCAGGGCCGTGCAAAGGTAGTTGGGTATCCAGGTGCAAGAAATTAAAAGGGACCACGGAAGATAGTATTGTTTTTCGTGGAAATATCACAAAAATATTTGGAAAGAGATTGTACAGAACGATTACTTCTACATTCTGCCTTTCTTTGACCATATAGGGTGTTTCATAAAAGCATGACATACCTACCTTATGTTTTTAGAAGAATATCTTAAGTGTTTTGAAATGTTCTGATTACTGATTTGTTGATGATTAAAACTTTTCAAACTTATACAGAGTGATTGAGAAATGTTTGTTTTTCTGCTATACAGTGTCAATAGTCATACATCAGTTTTCAGTTTTCATTTCGATTTGAATTTGTAAGTTAATCAAAATCTTAGTTATCTTTACAAAACTCGTTTTCTGACGAACGCATCCAGATGAACTTCGAATCATTTTATAAAGAACAAAGTTCAAAGTTCAGGTTTATGAAAGTGCGTGAGTTCCTTCGCGTGCTATGAGCTTAGTAACTGTACCTTTAGTATATTCTAGAGGGAAATGGATTCAAGTTTTCATATTTGGTCATATTAAGTCAAATTACTTAGAACATTGCATTACTTTACATTGTTGGTAATAATCACGGCAGATCAAATCTCCCGTTTTTCGATTGCCAAGATCACGTACCACCCTAATTCTAATAACGTTAAAATGTCATACAGACAGAAAAAGCTAACATCTATCAACCTGAAAACTTTCTCATTGAATTACTACTGCAATCCCTAATCACTTTCTTCAATCTACCAGTCTTGCCTTTTAGATTTTGTGTACTGAACCGAAGTCATGATACTATTACCCAAAAGCTTTAACTGCAAGGTACTAATAGAAACTCTTTTTCGTGTGTTAGGTTTTGTCCTACTCATAAGTGAAATTTTTTCACATTTATTACCTCAATAAAAGAATCCCTTACGCCAGATGTCTGAGTAACTCTAATAATATTTTAATAACTTTGTTTCCTATAGTGAAACACATTGATAAACATGAGGTAACATTGTCTCAGAATAATAACATGGAATCTGACTTCAAGAATGATTCAATGCAGTTAAATAAAACTAATCAAGAAATGAAACGCATCTACTATCAACGATTTTCTAATTTCAAAACATTAAACTTATATTAGTAAGAGTATTAATTGAAACTAAAAGATCAATAACGAAATGTTTATACTAGCAACAGAAACGTTTGGTTATCTTAATCAAAGCGCTCTTAAGAGTAGTGCAGCAGAGTGGGTGCAGGAGCTCGATTATTTTGAGAGCTTTGAACGAATTCTCGAATGCGTTGTGACACACACTCTACTAGCACAAGCTCTAGGAAGTGGATTGTAAAAAGCGAATTCCGTCAGCCCTTATATAGCTAATCCAAGTCTTGCAGAACCCTCTTCCTCAAAATGAAGGATTTAGAAGCAAGTGGGAGATCAAAGAGAGCGAACAGACTAAAAAGAGCGAATAGATTTTAATCACCGAACGTAAGCTATGTAAGTGCATGGGTATCGTCGTCACCGGGCTGATAATTATAAACTTACAGTGCAATTTATCTAATCCGTCACACGTCACACACGCTTGGGGTATACTTTTGGTACAAAGTCTGTGCCTTGACTGGCCAGAAAGCTTCCCAAGAATTCCATCTTCGACAATGTCCTGTAAAAAGTTTACCAACGGCCTGATGTTTTCTCTGATCTCCTCCCGCCTTCAAGTTTCCTCTCCGCAAACCACCGTCTTTCTGCCAGACATTATAAATCCAATCCTGCAGGAGGTAACACGCGACGATCTAACATCCGGCAACAATTCCGTCCTGGGGAACGATTGCCTTGCAGAAGTGCTCTTCGCCACCTGCTACCCACCGTCGTGGCCTTTTCAACGCCTGGAAGGAGGTAACAGTCATAATGATTCACAAACCTTGCAAATCATCCACAGACTCAGTATCTCATTCAATGAGCTTTATCGCCCTTTCAAATGTCATAGGCACAGGCTTTTTAGAGAATATTAACAAATAGACTTAATAAATAGAAAATTTCTACAGATCCAGAATCTTCTTCTCGACCACTAGTCCGAATCTGCCCTGGCAGATTCACCACGGATCATCATCCACTTCCACATCGACGTCACTGTAGTCGTCAACTCCTGACGCTGCGTTATGGGTACGTCTCTGGTTACCGAGCAAGCCTTCGACAACGTCTGGCACGAGGGCATTCTCTACAAGCTTTAAGCCGCAGAGATCTTCACTTCCTTCGTTTTCCTAATTAGCACACTGAAAGAAAGGAGAGTAAAATCAATCAAGAAAGACATAACTTTGATTATGTTTATTATACACTTTTTTTGTTCTACTACCAACTAATTAAGTTGGATCGTTTTTTCAGTGCATTGTCCGTCTGTCAACACTGTGCATTATCTAGGGTGTTCGCTTTTCGCCACTCTTATTAATCTTTTACTGTTACGACATCGCCACTTCAAATACCCCGACGCTTGCCTGTCTCAATACCGTTCTGCGGGTAACGTCTCAAAACTCTCTTGTAGGATTGAGAATCCTGTCGTTTAAACTCGGTTGACTGTGATCAAAAACCTAGAAATCTAAATTTCTAAGCTGGAACGGAAGCTCCTTGATTATGAAGATTTCTTTAGTTTTCCAATGCAAAGATGGAGACTTGACTCCTAACGTAGTAGATCAAACCCAACCCGCCAAAGCAATGTCATTCTATTTCACTACAGCAGCTACACTGCAACGGTCAGATTCGACGCCGAATACGTCCACTTGGAGCTATGGGGTTCACGTTTCCAACTTTTGCCATCAGTCAAATACTATGGCACCATTCTTACCACCACCCTCTGATAGAGAACAAGCTGAAACACTGTCTAAATATTATTCAACAGCGCAGCGGCTCCCTGTTCTTAGGAGACATGTAGACAACCTGACTGCCAAGTTGGTGAATATCCTACTTGATACAACCCTTGTATACAGTCAAGAGATTATTCTCTGGTCCAACTATTTTCAGTAAGTTTCACTGTGACCACCACAACATCAAACCAGAAAACTTTGCGATTGCATTCTGCTAAGACTTAACTGAGAGCAAACACCACCGTGAAACTTATAGGTCGCACTTTATAAAATCCAATTTATTCTACCATTACGGACTCTGGTTCCTGAACGAAACCGGAACGCAACAGTGATTTGTTTGCTTGCATGACGTATTGGACATAGCTTGTGTAAACTACTTGTTAAAAGTCTTACTTTTTTACTTTAGTTTAGCTAATCGATCCTGTCAAGACGTTAAGTCACATCTGTGTTATTTGACACCTTGTGCTTAATGTATAATACCCCCAAGTCTGCAGTTCTTCTGAAATCATTTTGATCTTATACAACTATAGGAATGTAACTTATTACATTTCAGAATATTAAAAATACGTTTTCAGAAAAACAAGGACATCTAGACAATGTGACATATCAATTACATTACGCAAGTCAAAGGAAATTCTATTTACAAAAAAAAAGGAAGAAGAGTTGAGAAGACTCACGGCCGATGGTAACTGCAAACCATAGCAATTAAGGCAGCGTTGGATGGTAAACAAAGTGATTCCTGTTTATTTATGTGAGATCTTATATTGATTTTTGGAAGTGTTGAGATAAGAAAGCAAAAACACGACAAACTAGAAACAGGCGCAAACGACATGAAAATCTAATACCAGTTTGCAGTTCAATAGAACTTAACAAAAATCACGTCAGAGGTCGTTCCGAGGCTTCCCTCTATGAAGCCGGAAATCCTAATGAAATTTAATAGGAATGAGAAGGACAATATTTTGCAAAATGCAAAATAGGCAATGTTATCATGTTATAATCATATTTAAATCAAGCAAGAAGAAAGCAAACCCACGTAAGGAAATCAATAATTATTTTTATGCAGTTTAAGAGTTGTTTTTCTTGTTCAAATGATATTTTCTTAGAATATACCCTATATAATTGTCGTCCTTCGTTTTCTATAATTTACACAATCGTACATTGTCATATAATCTTATTTAGATGCGTAACTTTTTTACAGAAGAAAAGAAAAGAAGAAACAACCCGTAAGAAGTAATAGTAGCGTAACTAAAAATGACTTGTGGCTCGTGGCAGGATGTTCCATTCCATGCATGCCTTCCCATTTCCACTCCAGTGCTACCAACTTACAATAATAAAATCGCAACAAATCTTAGTCATGAAATGAGACGTTGACCTTTACACTTGCCTGAAAATAATAAAACGAGCAGGTGCAATACACATATTAACAATATGATCGATGAACTTTCTGTTGCATGACAACTACTGCCATTAGAACGCAATCAAATTATTTAACAATCGAAACAATCGAATAAATTATTTTTGACACAGTAGTATGTTTGGAGTTTTTTTTTCACGTGACTAGGACGAGCCACATTACCGTATTTAAAAAATTTAAATTTTAAAGTGAACTTTATTACGCGAACAGAAAGTTAAATAAGCTTCGCATATTTACTCGTACGTCGTACTGTCCCATGCATCAACTCAAAATTCTTAGAAATATGAGTATGGGTAATAACAATGCAATTATTTAATTCTTATTCTAATCACAAACAATCAGAAACATTTATAGACATGAGTAAGTTGCAAAGAATTTTTCGTCTGTGAAAGAAACTTGACGAGTATTTGTTATTCAAAAGCTAGTAATGGGTTATTCTCAACATAAAAGCCTTTTATATGGAACAAAGGGCAATGATCATTAAATTAAAGACTAAAAACAAACACGGAAATATAATTCTATTTACATTTTAAAATAGCAGGTATTAATAAGTCTTCATTAGTATCAGTCCTTTCTTTCTTTCTTCCTTCTAGCGCCTATAATAGAAATTAGTAATGGTTCAGCTGGTAAACTAACTATCTATTTAGTTTGGAATTAAAATTTCGAAATACTATAAACGGTAGTTTTTTTCTGTACTAAACATAACTTCAATTATTTATTGTACTGTTTCTATTTGATGAGAAACCTTCTACAGATTTTTCTTAGAAATAAACAAACTGGAAAAATAAAAAAGCTTAGAAAATGCATCTTAATTGCGAAATTCCCAACGATTGGTTTTCTGTAGATTATTAGTCACAAAACTGCAGGAGAACAGTGCACTGTGCCACTACTTAGTATGACATAAAAATGTTTTCCTTACATATTGCAGACTTTGCGTCTTCTATTACCAATCTGTACGAAAAAACCGCAAGAAAAAGTTTTTTCCAAGGTACAAGCCATGGGAAAAGTTTTTTCTTACGTCTTTTCTGCATGGGTTAAAGAAAAAACTTACTTACTCGTTAACTTGTGATTACGGAAAGAAGATCTCTGCATGATAGGGGTAGAAAAAATCATTGCCTTCAATCGCCTGATTAGAAACGAGGCTTTAATTAACAATTAAAATTTAGAACCAAGTTTCCCAAATTTTGATTTGCCAGCTTTTCTATAGTTACAATCATGCTGATTCTCTCTTCTATATACACAGGTAATATTCATTTTCGTGTTTTGTTTTACAAGTGAGTAATAGTTAGATGTTGCTATTTTATGCACACAGAAGAATGTTTCTAATTTCTTAAGAGATCACTATGACATTTGAAGTGTATGCTTCTCATTCTATTCGGGAAAGCGACACACAGTGGTTGTACAACCCGACTTTTTATGGACTACAGTCGGTTTTAAAAATTGTAAATGTAAAATCTAATTTTAAGAGAGATTTATAGATTAATGTTTAAAAGTTGTTAAGCAGATCCTAACGTATCTTTTCTGTGGAAATAAAGCGTGATGTTTATGGTCTAAGGTTCAGCTCAGTAAGAGGAAAGAGCAAAAAGTTTTAGTAAGAAATAGAAACGTACATTTGACACAAACAGCTAGGTCCGTTGTCAGAAAAAGATGCACGAAGGAATTATTAGTTTTAGGTGGGACTCATAACTACAGATTTGAGTAACGTATTATCAGATATTAGATAAATTTTTGAGCTTTCAAAGATCGTGTTTGGAACAAACGTTTTATTATTATATTTGCAAAGTTATCATATTACGTTGCTGCTATGTATCCCTGTGAAAGATCGAAAAGTTAGTATTTTGATATTATTTTTAATTTATGTATTCACACAATATCACCAACATAGGGTCGGTAGCACCATTTCACCGTTGAGCGTTCATGAGTATCTACGTTGTTTCTTATTGGTAGACACCATATAATGACAATATTCTTCTTCTAACTGTTAGCTCAGGAAAAAACAGTAAATAAAATCTCGACGACTGAAAGAACTAAAATTGTCATCTACCGACAGTTGTTAGCAGCAAAGTCGGGGACATAACATTGATTGTCATACCTAACATTGATTGTCATACCTAACACTTAGTGGTACACTACACACAGTATATCAGTGCTATTGCTTGTTACAAAACCAATAATTTTACATCTGTAGCTAAGAAAGACAAATAGCGATAGTTTCAAATTAAGTTCAATCGCATTATGGGTGGTACGGAACTCTACCTAGCCACTCCTCTCTATAGGCCTGTGAATAGGGAGTGTTACAATTTTTTTGCACTCTTCCACTTTTATAGTAATTTCATATGGTATGGATGGATACAGGCGCGCTAACAAAAGGCTGAAAGTAGTTGCCGATGGCAAAATTAGTCAGAGCCGTTTGAAACGCATGTGCAGGGTGTGCGCAGCACGTCGTCGGCAACCTCAAGGGGCCACAAATTCTTGACAAATGTCCGTTAAAATAAGATTTAAAAAAAGAATGTCCTGAGATTTTTGAAGCAATTTCCAGTTTTGATATTTATAATAAACTACAAGTTCTGAAGCTGGTGTGGGAAATAAAATTACTTCAATACCCTGACTTTTAATGCCAGTTAGATTTTTGAGATCACTTGAATCATTTAGTGCAAATATTTATGAATACATTAAATCACATTGGAAACTTCAGAAATTAAGAGAAATAGCGGTTTCTACGCTGACAATATCGAAGCCCTGCGAACCAGGGGTGTAGCTGAGTGAAGTCTGCACTGGAAGTAAGAAGCACTAAAGCTGCTCTAGGAGGCTGCCCTCAAGGCAACTGCCTTCTATTCCATCTTTGGGGTCTAATAATGGATGGTCCTTTGGAGCGCTTAGCAGCGGACAGCTTTCTTTCTCACACACGCAGAAGTTAATTATTGGTTGCTTTCTCAATGTCGTTTTCGACCGAATGCAAGTGGCCGGCAGGATCACAGAAAAATATGATGAGAATGGCCTTTTGGTCAATCCATCTAGAACTGAGGTAATTTTCTTCACCAAGAAAAAAAATGGAAGTTTTAAGGGAACCCATTTGAATAGAACTCGCTGATTCTCTAGACGGATGGGTCGCGTATGGATGACAGGCAATCCTCGGAAGCAGGGAAAACACACCACAGTTTTTCAGGTTGAAGTTCATTTCAGTCTGTTGGTGGGAACATCCGAGGATAGCGGAGTAAAAAATCTGCTATAACAATCAGGCGGCACTGAAAGCAGCTCTACGTCGCCGGGACAAAAAATTTGCTTTGAAAGAACTTGCCACAACAAAGAAGGTAAACCTCATCTGGGTTTCTGAATACAGCAGAACTCGCCAGACTCGGAGCCGAGGGTACCTGCAATATCAAGGCAACAGATCTCGTTAGCCCTGAACGCGTGGACTTACGAGACTCAAAAGAAAAGATGGCTAAGAAGCAGTGGTTTTCGCCAGGCAAAAGACCATATAACCGGTTTAAACTTATCTTTAACTTGGCTAATGGGCAAGAGCCGGAGGATCTTAAGTCTTTTAAGTCGGGTTCTCATAGGCCACTGCACCTTAAGCAAGCATTTGTCGCTCATACGACTCAATATACCCTAAATGTGGGAATAGCAACGAAATGCCTTCCACTTTCTGAGAGAATGTGAGGGTTATAAGAGGGAATGAAGTATGCAGAAGCAGAAAACAGAAAAAAATAGTAGATGGCTGTAGAAATGGTTGAGAGACTACTGAAAGATAGTAAAAAAGTGCCTAGAAAGGCCTATTTGCTGGGCTTTAGCTTCCCCAACTATTACTACTAGATACTACACTGACGATATTGATGATTGCCCCAATAATGTAAAATTTAAAGGAAAATCTAGATTTTCTAACAAAGTATTAAATTAGTGTGGTATGTCATTTCAACAGCTGGAATTTTTCGACCATATGTAGAGCGAGTTAGGGATTAAGCGTTAAATAGAAAAAATTACATTCGTTTTTCGAATTTCTTGAACACATGTCATTCTCAGGTTTATACAATGTTTTGGCCAAATTTGGTGTAATGCCATTACGGAAGAGGACAACATAGCCTTTGTGCCTAAAACCGATAATCCTTCAAAGATTTTTGGGCAATTCTGATGAGGAAAGTTTATGATAACGGATCAGAAGCTCAGAATGAAAAGCAATTAAAGCGTCGAGTTGTTTAAAAATTAGCAGAAATAAATCTTGCTATCGTGAAAGAGCTGATGGGGCGCGTTAAAAGAAGACTGCGCATTATTAAGGAGAATGAATCGTTAGCATTGATTTAAATTAATATTTCTGTGATCAATAAGTATGCTAAATCAAGTACATACAGATTAAGCATCGAAAATTGTGCTAAATGTTGCAGGACATACGTCAACAACTGATGCAAGAAAAATAGAAAAGGGCGGGGAATATAATCTTGCACACGAGCGACTCATACCCTAGGAACGGCACTGAGATTAGCAATATTATTATAATTTTTAAGATATCTCCAAAAACAAAACCATACCGAATAATAGACCTCATCTTGTCAATCCCAGAAGAATCTCTAATGGTTCAGATTTTTCGTTTACCTTAAATTGTGTTGAAGAGTCAAGCCACATTAAAAGATGATGATAAATAAATCTACTTCAGAACGATCATTGGAAATAGAAACGTTTTAAGAAGTCGGGTCTCATAAACCCTGTGCAGTGCAGGAAGGCCCAAAGAAAAATATGGAAAGTATTCTGTAAATATCTGTAAATCTCTGTAAATCTCTATGTCGTTGGTGAGAATTTAATTAGGGAATTTCTTCCCAAACAAAAGTTACTGCTTACCTGAAGGATTATTAGATAAAAATTGTTATTTTGTTACAGTTAGAAAAGGCATGAAGAAATTTGCAGACAGACTACAAGTACCAAATGGAAAGAGACGTAAAAATCTATAAAAAAAGCTTGAGCGCAAGTAACCATCCGTTTCCTATCAGATTACAAAACAGAAGGAAAGGAAATGTAGGTTAAATAATCTAAATCATCAAAACAACACTGTAGAGATGATATCCAATAAAATTCAATACTGCTACGAATATTCAAGGAGAAATGGGATGCTGTGAGCGTATATGTAATAAATCTTCTCTCAACTTATGATAGCAGAATATAGGAACTAGATATATTCGGGAAATCAAACAGGGCGTATTTAAAATAAAGATCTCGAATCAATGAAATGGGGAGCTACTGACCTAAAAGCTTAAAACTTCACATATGTTGTCTGTAATTAAGTTATATAAAGCAGGAAAGACAGAATAGAAGAGTAATTAGGCAATTGCACTCGGTAACTGTGATGGAAATGGACCTCTGACGACGAAGCTGTGGTTGCAAGGCTAGATCACGTTAGAACTAAAGTATAATAGCAAGGGCAGAATTTAATAAGTGAGGACATTACGATTACAATCAAAACTAAAAGATTAAATTGGTACGGTCGTATAAAGCGATGACGAGGAAAAAATTGCCCTTCTTGGTAATGATCTGGAGAGCACAGAAGAGACAGGGCAACAAACTTTGAAAATTTTGAAATATTGCTGCAAAATAAGCAACGGATGGCTGACGATTGCAAGAAAATGTTTGAAAGGGTGGAAAAAAGTGGGAGCTGAAATTTTGTTTGCCTGAACAGGGAAGTATTTAAGTTGTCGAAATTGGTTTATTGCCTTTACTCCTTAAACCTACCCTGCACAAGTGCACACCTATTTAATACAAATCTTCCTTTAAAATATATCTTTAAAAATAAATCTCGCTATGTAATTACATACCCTTAATTCCACTTTAAATATTTCAAAATTAAAAGGTGCTTTTTTCTTTCTATAAGGGTTGCTTACTGTATGATTAGAAAGGAAAAAAAATTAAAAGGGTCTCACATAATAATTATAATACACACTTTTGAAGCTAAAATACCTCCTTGGATATATCCGGAGCATTTTATATCAATAAAGCCCGTGTGTAAAAAGGCTTTTTATATTATACCGAAGCTGCAATCTACCTACTACAGCGTGTGCTGAAATTTGATAACCTATTTCCGTTTTAGAGGTACCAACTTCCGCCCTTAAAAGCAACCCTAGTTTTGTTCTCAAATTAGGTGTCATGCAAATTTCTATTTATGTCGATTCTTATTTATAGAGCTCTACTTTTCCTTACTTATGAATTGAAATTGTAAGGGCACGCGTCTTGATGGTTTTGTGTTTATGCAAACGTCCTGTCAGATGTATTAATTTGGCAAATAAATAATACTAAGCGGCTGTTATTTGTTTTGTTAAGAGTTTTTGTTGGTGAATTCGCTGATTACAAAATATACCGAGTTGTATTGAGCATGCATAAATCAACTCGGTAATAAGGAATGAAATAAAATATGATTTAAGAAATGAATATGTCTGTTCATATTAGAAGAAGAGGTGAGAAGTTTAATGAAGTTGATAACTACCAATTTTTTAAAGTTGCAAAACTACCTAACCAACATGATAAAGTATGCAGTGAGTTTTTCCTTTCCTGATTGCTGCATGCCAGACAACTGCAATTAGTAACACGTTCTTCTGGTTTGCGCTAGGTAGTAGAAAAGTATGATTATAGGTTATCAATAATAATAAATAAAATTGATTTTCTCTAAGGTTGCGGATAGTATGCGCCATACACTGCACGAGCATTAAAGCAGGGCCGTAATCAGCAGTGGTCGAAGTGATAAATATTTTTACCGTATGATTAAACGATCTAATATGAAGAAGGCACCCTGCTGGTCAATGCTTGTGCGAATTCCATTCCAAATACCGAGACAGTGGATATAAGGCTTAGCCTTTTTGAAATTTTACAATGTAAATAAATTCAAGTGCCTTCTCAATTTAGTTCAGTATTTTTGCCACCAGAGGCGCAAGGCTTTGGCTTGAATCTTGAAACAAAAATAAAAGTGTCATCGTTCGAGCCGCTACGAACGCATATCGGTATGATCATTCCTATGGAAATAATTTTAAGTATGTTCATAAACAATATAAAATCTACTGGTATGCCATATCACCGCATATCGGCTCACTTCGACCACTGATTGCCGGAAACAAACGTGTAGGCGGGCAAATGAAATTTCTGGTAATCTCCTCCTTGTTATCATATTGTTCCTTTTCTATTATTTAGAGCGGGAATTGCCCACCTCCTCCCTAGCTACTGTCTTGCATTAAAAGGCATTGAGAGTTTACTGCGGATTAACTTCTTCTTTGGGTGCCTTCTCCTATCGCAGGTTGGTGATCATAACAGCAATTCTTATTTTCGACACTGCAGCTCTAAATAGTTCCACAAAGGAGCAACGATACCAATCCCGTAGGTGCTTTAACCATGATGTTCTCCTTCTTCCTACCCCTTTCTTGCCTGCTATTTTCCCCTGTACAATCAACTGCAGTCGATGATATTTTCCTCCGAAATATTCCAGTTTTCTTCTCTTTATTGTATTTATAAGTTTCCGTTCTTTGTGTATCTGATGCAAGACCTTTTTATTCGTTCTTCTCTCCGTCCACGATATTCGCAACATACGCCAATATATCTATCTCTGGTTTTTTAAGGGTCTACGCCTCCATTCCATATAAAAGAACGAAAAAGATGTAGCATCTTACAAATCTAATTCTGATCTTGATATTTAGATCCCTGTTACACAGTAATTGTTCTATTTTCATGAAGGCCATTTCTATCCTTGTTCTCATCTCTGGTGTTTGATCGTTGTTCTCGTCTATTATTTACCCAGATAATATTTCTTTACTCTTTTAATGCAAATGTTGTTTATTGTTTTCCCATTTCTGATCTATTCCAACATTCTCTTGTTGGTCTTGTTGATTTTGCTTATTTATTTTTTCCAGATTTTGTCGAAGACCTTTTACCATCTTTTAATAGATTTCGATTTAGAGTTTGTTTACTGAATTTCTTTTTTTTAACTTTTTTAGTTTTATTTTTAATACCACTACAACCAGATTATGATCAGATCTCAAATTAGCGCCTGGATATGTTTTGGCCGATAGCATAAAACTTCTGTACCTTTTATTGATTAAGATGTAATCTATCTGGTTCCGAATTATATGCTCTTTCGTGTGTTTTGACGATGTCCACGTATATAACTTGCGTTCAGGTATGTATTTGTGACAACCAATTCTTTGTTCTGACAGAATTTTATCATCCTTTCCCCTCTCTCGTTACGTTCACCTAGACCAGAGGTCGGCAACCTTCTTGGAACAAAGAACCATTTCATCCCAAATGTTTTACCTAAGATTTACAAAGAGCTGCAATGGGTACAGAAGGGAGTTTGAGATGCAATATTTTAACGCAATATGGATAAAGATATATTTAATACAAAAACAAATATAATACAAATACAAAACAAAACTTTAAGTAAATAAAGAAACAAATTAATGGGACATTTGACGCTGTTTCATGTTCGGTAAGTAATTGGAAGTCTTCAATTTTAAACAAGTTTCGAAGCTTACACCATTAAGCTGACTTCTTAGCTCGCTTTTGATGGCATTTATGTTAGAGAACGTTTGCTCACAATAAGTAGACCCAAAAATTGTCAAGATTCCAAATGCTAGTATTTTGAGTTGATGATAATAAGCCGAAAGGCTATTCCATGTTTTAAAAATTAATTAGTCGCTTTTTCTCTTTCCAGGTTTTCTAGTTCCACTTGTAAAAGCGTAAATCTTGAAAACCACAAATCGTTGCTTTTTAAGTCTATTAATTGTAGTTCAAATTGGACTCTGGCAACTGTTGGAAATGGGGAAATATGTATTTGATTGAACTCTACTACAAGTGGTTTTGTCAAGAACGAAAGAGTGGACTTTTCATCTCTGAAATCTTTAAAACGATCAGTAAATCAATAATGCACTTTTGCAGTTGCTGACAGAAAAAACTTACTATCGATGACATTTCCAGTTTTTTCAAGTTTCAAAATGAAACAGATTTCCACTCTTGAAGTCTTCCACAAACAATAGTAATTGTTGTTCGAGGGAAAGCACGGCTTCTAGAAGTGTATTTGCAGTTTTATCTCTACCTTGCAACTTCTGATTAAGGTAGTTTAAATGTGATGTCATATCAACGGCAAAGTAAAATTTCTGTAAGTATTCCTCATCACTTAACTCTGGATATTCATGTTTCTTTTGATTTAAAAAGGTCTTAATATCTTCAAAGCATGAAACAAAACGTTTCAAAACTGCTCCTCTGGATAACCAACGAACTCTATTGTGCAAAAGAAGGTCGGAATATTGACTGTTCACCTTTTCGAGAAGAGCACAAAACTGTCGATGATTAAGTCTTTTTGCGATTATTGACTTGACTATTTTTACTGCAAAATTCATCATGTTTACAACTTCGATGGGAAATGTGTGCGCGCATGGCGCTTCTTAATGAATAATTTAATGAAACGTAAAAACATCGTGTTCCACATTTTGTTTAAAGAGGGTAACAAAGCCTTTATCTTTATCCGTCATACTGGGTGCTCTATACTCCATAGATACCAATTTATTGATATCAATTTCCCTAACAGTCACAAATTCCAAAATTACTGCAGAGATATCTTCACTTCGAGTTTACCCTTTAAGTGGTAATAATTCTTTATGCAGACCTTTATCGGAAACATACCGTCCCAGAAGACTAACTTGTGCGATGTCCTTCACGTCACACGACTCGTCACATGCCAAAGAAAATACAGATGCTGATGTTATATCATTCATCTGTTGATCTGTCACATTCTTGCCCATCTTAATTGTTCTGTCTCGAACAGTTTTTGCGAATAGAGCAGTGTTTTTAATTTTATAATATCTTGTTTACTTTTGAAGTCAGAGTCGAGATCTTTGGCCATACTTAAACAACGCACTTTGTTGTGTGTTCTCCATCCGTAAAACTTGCTGCGGTCACATTATTTGAAGATTGCACCTAGCTGCTGAATATTGACGTTGATTGTTGCATTTTTTGTTTTAATTCTGGCAACGCTTTTTTTCTTTCATCTTTGAAAGAATATTTCTTTGTAAATGAGTCGTGTTTCGTTAAAAAGTGGCGTTCGAGATTAGGCTTTTTGTTATTAGATAACTTTTCATTGTAAATTAGACATGTTGAAGAACCCATAGAGTTTTGCATAGAAGCATAATTTTCTTCCCATTCAGTTTTAAATTCGCAGTGTTCATCTTGTATTCTTGTATTTTTCGTTGTTTTTTGTTAGTTGCCATCTTGCAGTCCGACAGTGACGCCTCACTTCAGTTTTAAATCACTCGGACGCACCAACAACATAAGTATACTGACTTATAAACATAATATTATTTAATTCTGGAGTGAGAGAGGTGAGTTACACCTGTGGCGACGGTGAAGCCGACGGAGAATTGGAAACCGGACCGACGACGGAGTCGACCCGCCGCGCCGAACCTCCACACTTTCCCTCCTGACCAGGGACAGACAGGTTTCAAGCAAAAAGTCTCTAGTCGTCCGTCTTTTTCCACTCTTGACCGCGTGCAGCAGCGTTCATCAATTAAATACCAAATTACATCTAGGCCAAAAAGGCATATTCTGAAAAGAGCCGCACTCACGTGGTCAAAGAGCCGCACGTGGCTCGCGAGCCGCGCGGGTTGCCGATTCCTGACCTAGACCATAAAGACCAACGCACGTCTCGACAGCTCCTTTACCTATTTTAGCGTTGAAGTCGCCTAGGATGATAGTCACATTCTGTTTTTTAGTTATCTGAAGCATTACGTCAAGTTCTTTATAAAATGTTTCTATTTCGTCTTCATCCTTTTCCGTTGTCGCAGCATAGATCTGAACAATATTTTGCCGATGTGAGATTCTAATTCTATCATAATGATCCTTTCGTTGTATCTTATGACATTCGATACTGACCTACTTATTTCCTTAGTGATCATGATTGCTACACCATATCTATGTTCGGGGTTCTCTATTGTTCCAGAATAGCACACGATGCCGCTATTAGTCGCACACTCACCACTTCCTGCCCCTCTTACATCAGATATTCCCAATATATGTATCTGCATTCTTTCCATTTCTGTCACTATGCTATGCATCTTTCCCGATTGGAACATGCTCTGTACGTTCCATGCTGCTACTTTAGTCTCAGATGTTAATTTAAATTCATTCATTACTTTCGCTGCTACTTTCAATACATTTCCCCATGAAGATCCGATTGGGGAAATTGAATCTCTGGAACATTTTGAATTGAAACTAGTCATTATGAATTACTAGGGATATCTCTTAGGATCATTAATGTTGTCGTTTCCCGTGGCGTTCAACATTCTATGCCATTGGCCATTTTTTTCGGTTCATCTGCCTTTAAATGTGCTTTCACACATTAAGGGCAAGAGAATGCCCCTGGATTTGCCGTATCTTGAACCTAGCTTACACCGGCAATTACTCGGTCCCTAACTGCGTTAGCCATCATTGGATGTTGCTCGCCTTCTACCACGAGGAGGTGCAAATTTGGATTTTTCTTTCATCGAGATTAAGACTTTTCGGCATTTCCTAATCTCTCCAGAGCTTTGGAAGGCTGTGCATTAGCATTTGCTTTTATACTTCATTCTAATGAACAATGGACAACATCAAGATGGATCCCAGGGCTGCTGACTAATAGTCAATTACAGCGATGAATTTGATAGCGGATGTCGGGATGGAATGGCAGGAAAACATATTGTGATGATATTAAAAATGTAAATGTGATGATATTAAAAATGTAGTGATATTTGAAAATGATAAAAAAAGAGAGTATAAAAAAAATTTTTTGTTTTTGGTTTGATATGTTAAATGTAATGACAGAAAAAAAATAAATTAATATTGTCAAGAAAATAGCGTTTTAATAAAAAAATTAAGAACCAAACGAAGAAAAATAAGGACCCTGAGAAAAAGAGCTCTCCATATCATAACATAAAAAATTGGCGTCCCAACGTGGTAGGGCAAGTTAAATAAAAGACATAATTATCATTTTGTTAGTTGTCTGTTGGTAGTGGAAAGATGTCAAAGCGAGGTAAATCGGTAGATAGTAGAAAAAGGGACAAAAGAGAGGAAGAAAATATTGAAATTGAACAGATGGAAGAAGAAAGTACAAGTATGGAGGAGACCATGGTAGATGTTGAAAAGGGAGATAAAGAGCAAAAAGAAATAAGACTACAACAACCAGATTTACTTAAAATATTAATAGAAATGAAACAAGACCAAGATAAAAGATTCGAAGACCAAACTAAAAGATTTGAAGACCAAACTAAAAGAATAGAAGACCAAACTAAAAGATTGGAAGAAATGAAACAAGATAATATTAAAAGATTTGAAGAAATCAATCATAATCAAGAGAAAAGATTTGAAGAAATTAAAAGAAAATTTGAAGATCATGAGAATAGATGGGATAATATTGTTAAAAACATGAGAGGTGAAATACAAGAAGAGGTGAATAATAAGATAGATGAATGTTAGAATGAAATGCGTAGGAAAATAGAAAGACGCCAAGAAGAAATTATCAACATGTTACAAATAAGGGATGCAGATATAAATGAGAAATTAAGGAGCAAGAAAAAGCACAAGAAAACTACCAGCAGAATGTGAAAATAGAATTAGATAAAATAAACAAAAATGTTGAAGAGAAATCAACAGCAGGTAATCATGGACCAAGGTATTATTGTATATTAGATAGCGGGATTCAAAAAA
>VTPC01005427.1:0-20965 GCA_011009095.1 Ignelater luminosus | reverse complement strand
AGAAAGGAACAAAGAAATTACAAATACAGAAAAAGAAAGAAAATCAAAGAACTAGAATAAATGCTACAAGAGAATGTTAAAGTAAAAATTAGAAGCCAATGTAGACAAAAATAACCAAAGAAGAATAGGGAACATTGCGTATTAGGTTTGACAAGAAGGTATGAATGATGCTTGAATGAATGTGTTAAAGATAATCATAATGAGTTAAATAATTATTAATGAAGTATTATTAAAATGATGATAATTATGAAGATTTGAATATGAAGTTAGTAGAATAATAATGATAATAATAATAAATAATTAATGATATGATTGATAATATTAAAAGAAAAGGTCAAAATATGATCCTTAATATGAATAAGTAAAGATAAAATATGATATTGAAGTAGATAAATGAGGCAGGGAGTTAAGTTATATGAAGAAAACGTTACTATTAGAGAAAATAATTTTTGCAATTACTCAAGAAGTTGTAGAAAATGATTTGTATGAATGCAGCATGAATGAAAGCTAGTTGGAAAATAGATGAAAATAAGGGAGAAATAGGAAGGAAATGTGAAATAATATGAAAATATCGAATATTGAGTTAAAAAAACAATAAAAAAAATCATGTATAAAATGTTAATAATACTAACTAAACTTATAAAATTTTAAATTGTTATTCTGTTGAAATAATGTAATGTCAAAGTGACAATTAACAAATGTCAAAAATGACAATTAACTAATGTCAGAAAAAAAATGAATGAATAACAGTTGCCTAATGTCAAAATGACGTTCGACAAATGTCAAAGTGCAAGGCCGTCAATTCAAATAATTAAGGTTAGAATAAAAACATAAAACACCATTAAAAAAAATGATTATGTATATCATGAAACAAAACAATATCTATTATATTACATAAGACAAATAAAAGAAACAAAGATCAAATTGTAATGGAATTCACAATTGGGTATATTTTAGTTAATATTAATCAAAATTTAAGCTGTAGTATAAAACGCTTAAAATTTATATTAATATGGAGGGGAAATGTGATGATATTAAAAATGTAAATGTGATGATATTAAAAATGTAGTGATATTTGAAAATGATAAAAAAAGAGAGTTTAAAAATAATTTTGTTTTTTGTTTGAAAAATGTAATGACAGTAAAAATAAAAAAATTAATATCGTCAAGAAAATAGCGTTTTAATAAAAAAATTAAGAACCAAACGAAGAAAAATAAGGACCCTGAGAAAAAGAGCTCTCCATATCATAACAATATGTATGAGAGGAACCAAAAAGAAATTACGAGATTTTGACTGTTTTTGGTTTGTTGTAATAGCCAATCGTCATCATTCTCAATTTCTGTGGTTCTGTTATGTTGATTTTTATTGAAGCAAAATAATTCTAGTGTGTTCTAGTAAGTCTCTGTTGATTTGTACCATGAATCATAGATGTTATTTCCTAAGATACGCCTTTTTGAGAAAGTGTAGAATTTATCAATACCTTCCTATACCACCATTTAAAGAATTCGGTTTTATCGGTATTTTCCATCTTATTTAGTATGATTGTGCAGTTCCTTAATCTTCCATTTTTGCCTTAACAAAGCATCTTGATACTTACTAGGGACTGGAGACACCAATCACCTTTACATGCAGATGTCCAATACCAATTCTGGTATAACTATTCCATTTTTGACTTACAACGAGCTTTAGATGCAACTCTACTATTTTTCATAAAACATTTTAAAATTGCTAAAAGAAGGTTTTGTAAACATCTGTGTGAATTCATCTCTCGTTGGTTGAAATGTAGTGTACAGACAGTTTGATGAAAGGCATCAGTGCTTTTTCTAGACAGTTAATCTTTACACACAGTGTATGTGAATTTTATTTATATGTAATAGGTTCCTAAGTTTCTCTTTGGGGTGCATGCAAAAAGACCAGGGCTTTTGGAAAAAGATGGTACAACAGAGCCCTAAAGAAAGCAACTCACTAAAAGCCATGTCATGTGTATATTTTGTTGCTTTTCATTTTATAAGATTATTTATTTGCACATTAGAACAATCTTAGATTAGAGCGATTTTATATTTTCATTGCTGAAAAACCGTACATTCGAGTAAAAGACAGTTATACTTATTAGAAGAAAATAAACCACGAAAAGATCAAAAAATACTCGTATGCGTCGTGGTTTTCCCTTCAATACAAATATAAAAGTTCTTTCTGGATAACGTTAGATACTTCATTATTACTTAAACAAGAAACACTGAATGTAAGATTTTTACATTACAAAAATTAATCAAAGGTAATAAATAGTGTAACAACAAAATAAAAATCATCCTGTACGCCTGTCTAATATACTCATATAGTACACGTAAATCCATTCCGAATGTACTATTTCTTATTACCGATTCGTAGAACTCTATTAGATCATTAATATTCAAATTGCTAATTACAGTTTTAAAGTGCCCCGCCTTTCGAATACCTTTCCGTTAAGATTTAAAGCTCACCGAATTGTTATTTATTATCGTAGTTAACCCCGTTTACCCTTCACATAATGGCGGCTGACGGGAAGGTAACCCTATTCATCTCAACATATTGGTTTTTAATTTAATCTGAAATACCGATCTTAATCTCCCCGAAAGAATCCGGCTACAAAGTGGTGTAATACGCCACCAAATTACTCTGGACGCAAAAAAAAATCTATACGATACCGACGTGTAATTTTGAGCGGCTCTCTCTCTCCGTCTTGGTAAAAATGAGTACAAATCGGACGTTGCCTGATTTATAATTGGTTTTAAATAATATCGTAGGTACTTCTTAATATTAGTAATTCTCAACTGAGATTAGTTTTGAAATTATTTTGTCATTTAATTAGCATTTTTTAATTTTCTCTGCGGTTTATTTATTTTTGTTTTTATTGGATACCCTAAATTCATCTCTGTGCAGATAAGACTGCGTTGCCTCGGGCAAATAAGGTAATTCGACATTAATATCAGTTTATATTTCTATTTTTAAGATAAGTGATACTGATGTTTTCTATTTATTAACTTGCATGATTTATTTATGATCCACAAATAACAACTACTACATATCCTTCACATACATACCTACAAACTGAAAACTGCCGATTGTAAACCTTGCTCCTAGTTCTAATGTTTCAATCTATAAATGTCTACTACTATCGAAATAGCTCACGGCTTTGGCATGTAATATTGATATTCAAGTTCAGCAGTTCCTTCTTAACCAAATATCTTTACAACTGAAAAGGTCAAGTTGACTACATCCGGATTTTTTCATTTTTCGAATTCTTCAAAGCTGATTTGAATTTGTTTGTTTTTATAAAGACATTTACCTTGCCATTTTCCCTCCACTCTTACTTTATATTTCCTTAATTTTATTGTGAGTCATATTACTTTCTATTTAATTCAGATTTTCGAATTTTATTTAATATTTCTGAACCTTTTCTGTGTTTTTATTACCTATAGGTTTATCGTTTCATTGTTCTTTTAAGTGTCGTTTATTTAATAGTTCAATTTTTCGCATTTCTCTTGATTTCTCTTTTGAAATCTTTGTCTTCTCTTTTTAAATTTGCAGTATAACTACGATATATTGTGATTTAATTTTCTTTACCCAACCATAGTATAAGAATTTAAATTTTAGCCATACTGTATTTCTTCCCTATACTTTTGATTGTCATGCTTTCTACACTAATAAGTTTAATTAAAATTTCTGCGCCTAAGGGTTGACTTACAAGTACTAAAATTAGTAGATAAGCAAAATCTATAGGAATCCAAATAAAACTTCTCAATCTTGTCCAATCGTTATTGCATGATGTACAACCCAAATTTTTTGTTTCTGTCAAAGTTTCTAGTAATAAATCACCCATGTCTAGGTGTCTTGGTCAAATATGTTAACTGTAATACATCCATTGAGAAAAATCATTTTGATTGTTGATTCCTATACTGGAACATACGGTTTTGCATGGAAACATTGCAGTACTTTTTGAGAAACCAGGCTTACCTTTACGACTTTTCGGCAATTTGCAATTTAATCTGATCTCAACTTGCATTTATCAGTACTCTTAATCTTTTGAGACTAGTCTGAATAGTTTGAAGATCACACGTAGAAAATTTAACCTACAAACGAGATCTTTTTGCAATCTTAATCTTGTATTGGAATTGAAATAAATTTTTTGGCACTCTTAATCGTTGTTGCATACTCCGCCTGAGTTTTTCCTAGATATTACAGAACCTTGACTTCAAACACTTTCAGGGTGCTATTTGAGTCTTCAAAACACTCACTGTAACCACTCAGTCTGTTCTTGAATCCATATTATAAATCACATTACATGTGTTCAATGTTATGAAGGATGACTGAAAAATTCATCAATCTAAGAAAACAGAAGTACGAAAAACATCTGTTAAGAGTGCATTGTAGTTAAGAATCAGAATCGGGAATCATAGCTGTGAAATATAGAAATGAGCACCGCTTGGAAATTACACAAAACTTGAAAAACAATTTAAAATTGCTTACCTTTTATTCATAATAATACTGCATGTACGTACTTTAAAGATTTTTTACTATAGTTTCGACAATAAGACTCCTGTCGTAACTCTCAATAGTTATGATAGGAATTAAGAAAAAAGATAAAGTTATTCCTGCAGGTGACATGAATGCAAAAGTAGGAAGGAAAGACGGAGGGGTACAAGCAGTGATAGGAAAACATAGATTAGGAGATATAAACAACAATGGAGAAAAGTTGGTTGCTAAGAGTAAAGAAGGGGTAGAAGAGGGCTGCATCTGCTAGCTGGCGAACAACAGCAGGACCAGAACGGAAACGGCGGAGGCTAACAAGATATACTCAGAGCTGAATAAAAAAGCAAAATGGAAACTCAGAAAAGCTAAAAAACTTTTAGCCCTGCTGTTGTTCACGCCTTGCTTTGCTTTTCTCCTGTCCTCTATTGTCTTCCACGATTTTCTGACACCCACTCATGCCATAGAGAAATCTATGGAGTGGAAACGAAGATTTAATCTATCTAGACTTGGGATAGAAAACATTGAAATGAAGTTCAAGCTGGAATTGAGGAATCAGTTTGTTGTCCTCACAACTGAAGAAACCGAGGGAGAAGTGCCCGCGATAGAACGGTCCTGGGTTACTGTTCAAGATTCTTGTATTAAAAGTTGCGAAAGAGTATTGGGAGCTAGAATTAAGAAACCAAAAACGTCACTCTGACGTCAACAGGTTGATGAATATGCCAGAAGCTTATTGGTTATCTCAAGGTCAAGGTCAAAGCATTTAAAATAAACAACACCAATCCAGTAGTGACGTCAACAGGTTGATGTTTTTGATCAAACTGGTAACTACAGTGACTAATAGCAAATGTGCCCTCGTCTACTCCTTTTTTATTCGTAGGTTGGTTGATACGTCTACAAGTTTTAAATTGGTCATTGGAGGGACGCTATTGTCCTATAAAACTTGTTACAAGGTGATATGGGTGTCATCTGACCACAGAACTGAAAATCAAATCGACCACATAGCCATTAGTAAGAAATGGAAAAGGTCTCTATCGGATGTCAAAAATAATAGAGGAGTAGACATCGGATTGGGTCATCACCTAGTCACAATCGAAGCACGTCTTAAAACCGCAGTAATACTAGAGAAGTTTATGAAGTGGAAACGAAGGTTTAATCTATCTAGACTTGGAATAGAAAGCATTAAAAGGGAGTTTAAGCTGGAATTGTGGAATCAGTTTGATGTCCTCACGACTGAAGAAACCGAGGGAGAAGTGCTCGGGATAGAACGGTCCTGGGTTACTGTTCAAGATTCTTATATTAAAAGTTGCGAAAGAGTATTGGGATATAGGGAAAGAAGAAGACATGAGTGGGTGTCAGAAAATCGTGGAAGACAATAGAGGACAGGAGAAAAGCAAAGCAAGGCGTAAACAACAGCAGGGCTAAAAGTTTTTTAGCTTTTCTGAGTTTCCATTTTGCTTTTTTATTCAGCTCTGAGTATATCTTGTTAGCCTCCGCCGTTTCCGTTCTGGTCCTGCTGTTGTTTGCCAGCTAGCAGATGCAGCCCTCAGCAAGCAGCTAATGCTGGTAATTCTAAAGAACTTTATAAGATCACGAAGATATTGTCAAACAAAAATTGCTTCGTTGTTATTAAAGCTATAAAAACGAAAGGACTGAACTTCTTACTACAGAAAGAGAGCAAAGAAAGAAAGAGAACGGTAGAAACAGCACTTCCAAGAAGTCCTAAATCCGTGACGCCTGGCTGAGGAAATGGAGGAGGAACAAGGAAAATTTAAAAAAATTCAGGATATCTCAACGACACCTCACTCCAGAGCAGAAATAGTTCCGGCAATTGGTCAGCTTAAATCAGGAAAAGCTCCTGGGGCTGACAACGTAACAGTAGAAGCAGTGAAAGCTGATCCAGAGTTGTCAGCTGAGGTACTACAGCCGCTGTTGAAAGAAATATGAGATAGTGAAACCATGCCTGCTAAATGCAATAAAGGAATTTTGATTAAGCTTCCCAAGAAAGGTGCCACTGGTGGAGAGGAATCACGCTGTTCTCAGTACCTAGCAGAATTCTCACCAGAATCCTTTTGAATCGTATAGCAGGGAACGTGGAGAGGCGCTTGAGGCAGGATCAATCTAGGTTTCGAGCAGGGTGGTCTTACACCTAGCAGATTAGCACTTTGAGAATCATCAGTGAGCAAGAGATGGAGTTTCAATCTCCGCTTTATTTACTGTTCATCGACTTCGAAAAGTCTTTCGATTCGGTGAGCAGAGAAAAGTTCTGGAAGTTAATAGAACAATTTGGAGTTTCTCTTAAGATAGTAAAGACGATTCAAGCTCTGTACAAAGATTATACTTGCCAAATGGAACATAAAGGGAAGCTCGCAGAACCTATAACCACGAATTTCTGCTTATGATGGCTTTAGACAGAATGATGAGAAGAGCCAGCCACCGAAACAGAGGATTACAGTGACGATTGAATAAGCGCTTAGAAGGTCTTGATTTCGCCGACAATCTGTGCCTACTAGCATCGAGTTTTCGTGATATAGAGGCAAAGTGGACGGATTTAAAAGTAGAAGGACCAATTGTAAGCTGGCGCATAAATGTTGCAAAAACTAAGGAAATCCGTGTCAATAATTTGAATCATTCGGCACTTCAACTAAACGGATAGGTTATTGAGCAGGTGGAAAAATTTTGCTATCTTGGCAGTATTATGACAAAGAATGGAGGAACAAGTGAAAACGTCGAGAACAGGATTGGTAACACCAGGAATGCTTTTGCATAACTTCGACCCATATGGAGGTCGCGACAACTTCACTTAAATACAAAGATTTGTATCTTTGACAGTAACTTCAAGTCCGTTTTCCTGTACGGTTGCAAGACGTGTAAAGTAAACCAAGAAAATAAATTGCAAATTTTTATTAATCGTTGCCTTAGAAATATAATGAGAATATGGTGGCTAGACGCTATTACTAATGCTGAGCTCTGGCATAGAACGCATCAGATACCAATTAATAAACAAATCTTGGCAAGGAAGTCGAGGTGGATCGGTCACATACTGAGACAAGAACCAGACAGAATCCCACGGCAAGCCCTCGACTGAAATCCACAGGGTAAGAGAGCACACGCGGATTACCTGGAAAAGATCATGCTGAGAGAGGCCAGGAGAATAGGAAAGAGTTGTCAGCAGGTGAAAGCGATTGCCGCAGACAGAGACGGATGGAAGAACTTCGTTCTGGCCCTATGCCCCACAGTGGAGTAAAGGGATTTCAGTCAAGTAAGTCAATAGTAATTCAAAAATATATCATTTCCAACCTATGTAGATAGAGCTTGTTACACATAGATTTGAATTTCTTTATCCAAGGCTCGATTTCGGAGAACTAAAAAAATAATTTGAATATTTAAATAAGTTGAATATTAAGATACACAAATCGGAACCTGGAACTTCAGCGATTCAAAAGATTGCTTACCTTACTTCAAACCTCTAAATGACAAGGATCAAATTGAAATAAGTTAAAATTTAATAAGAGGCCGTACAATTAAAGAAAATTAATAAGGTGAATTGAAATTGTATAAAAGAAGAAAGTTCTAGGTATGACAGGTATTCGTAACGTTGAGAAGAATTCCTAAAACCCTCGAGTCAACGCACTATTTATTATTTGAATGATGAAATACACAAATTTGAACCTATAAAGGAACTATGCACAAAAACTACAAATATTATTAACAACAATAAATAACAAAAAAGTAAAATCAAATAACTAAAAACTTAAACTGACTCTAAACAAGAAAGACGTAAAAGTGTAAAACCTTTATTTGGAAAAAGTTGCCTCACTAATGTATTCTGTTCATCAGTTCTCCGTGCTGAGACGTGACGTAACGTCTCAATACAGGACCAACCAGAACTCAACGTTCCATTTGTTATTTTAAGAAAAATCATTAAGAAAACGCCAAAAAAGTACGTTAACTCCGATTTACCATCAAGAAACCAATATTTGTTTATTTCTACTTACATTTTTAACCAGGGGGGGTTGCAAGTGCACCCCCTAGCATTGCTGAGTACAGTATCTCTTTACAGAAGACAATTTTACGTTTTTCTGCTGAAAATGTTAGTCACGTAATTCAAACCTCGTGACGGAGGTTTTCCTGTAATCTTTATGTCTACTTACATATGCTGTAAAGTACGATAAGTTGCTGTTTAGTAATCCAGAGCGAGCTATTCTCAAAACAAAATCTCGTATTTCGAACTAAAATACCTATATGAAAATAAATTTCTCCTTACTCCTCATTGCCCTTGAGAATGTATTTAAAAACTAGTGCCGTCATAAGTTTGGTTTTCCTTCCTGTAACAATTTACGGACTGTGGAAGGAAAAGATTTTTGAAAGGTTTGGCGGAAATGAGTTTTTATTTTTATTATTATTATTACTTTTACCGCCAAGCTTGTATTTAATACGCCTCCATGTAGGAATTATTTATTCAGTAACCTAATTTCTGAATATTTGCATAATGTAGATTTTATTTTTTTTTTGCACATGTCGCTCTACATTGAGCAAATCTTTTAAAATTATTTCGCTACCTAAAGCTATTTCGAGAATTTCTGAATTTACAGAAGAATTCGGCTCTAAATGTAAACAAAAAGTGCGAACTAAACATTCGGTGTTCAAAATACGATCGTCAATAATATTACTATATCCAACAGCACGAAAACGAGCGCGTGCCTCTGTTTTACAAAACGCGGTGCTTCTGATGAAGTCGACCGGTAAGCTAATAAAGATTCTACCCATTAAATATTTCGCCGCCCATTACACATTCTAGCAGGCTCATAGTCATAAGAATAGCCTAAAGGTATGAATCAGCTGAATTCAAAAAGAAAATTGCTAAATGGTGCAGCAATTTAAATTGTTATACTACTTATAATAAATCACAGCTAAATTTTTATAGTTTAATAACATAGTGTTTGATACATATTTTTTCTTCGAACCAATTTTTTTATTATTAGATTATTACAGCGTATTTTTCTTGCATTATTAATTTCTTTTAAATATTCATTATACATCATTGCTAAATATGTAAAATTTGCATACAGCCGGTAAAAGACGTAATTAAAATGCAAAAATTGTAATAGCTTATCACTATATATGTCTGTTATTATGAGGAAAACAATCCCTTGCATGCTAATCTACTTCCGACGGAAGTCCAGGTGATTTTATCTGGAGTTCATTCAATTCGAAAGACTTATTATTATCTTTACTATGCAGGTAAACATAGGTATATGTTGGTATATAAAGAACCCCACAATCTGACCAGCTCGATTATTATTGTAATTACTTGCTGCATTTACATTTTGTGTGATCCAGGTGGTGTTTTATACATTGCTAATTTATATGATTGTTTAATTCTGATTAACCATTACTAATTTTTAATGTTATTAATATTATAATGATATTGTTTTGGTTTTAGTAGGGATTTCTTTGAAACCTAAAAGGTTTCCAACATTATCTATCATTAAAGTCTCCCATATTATTTATTAGAATTTTTTACTATTTTTGTTGTATAACTTATAACAAAGACAGTATAAGTTCTTAATTATTCTTAAGATACTCGGTATCCCGAGCAATCTTTATTATTCTTACTACTGCAACTTTGATAACATCAAAAGTAGCACACTCTTCATTACATTAACAAAATCACACTAACATTAAAACAAAAAATGACCAGTTTCATATACCAAAAGTAATCAAGCATCAAGGGTTACAATGAAATAACGAAAAAAGGATTTCAAACACCATATACGGCAGGTGCTATGTCGTTTATTAAAAAAGAAAAAACCTCTACGGTCGAAGGGCGGCATAGTAATTTAAAATAATGTAAAAGCTGCTTTACAAATTTTGCCGTTGTCTTTGTCTGATCTATATTTGGTAGTAAAAATCGAATGCTGCAGGTAGTTAAATGAAGATGAAAGAGGGGTATTTAGCAAGATCGCATGCTGTAATCACTTGTTAGTTAAGTCACGCAATGTGATCAAAGTAACCACGGTGAAAAGATCTCTTCGGCTTTATTGTACACGTTAACCGCTACTGATGTTTAAATTCTTTAGTTCTTTAGTTTAATAGAAAATGGATCGGTATTTGTTAAAGAATATTCAGGACACCCATGAGTCATGGCTTAAAATTTTCCTATTAAAATACAGAAATAATCGACTTATGTCACGATCAAGTCATCTCTATAAAATCATCTTCCATTGGTTTTCTTCTTTCGTCTGCTACTTGATTAGCTTTTGAAAATTCGTTCTTCATATAAATTTCTTGATTATATTTAATATTTCAGTAACGTACCTTACGTAAATCTTTCCAGCACAATATTTTACTGAACTATTAATTATTATTTTATATTAGTAAACATTTCAGAAGATACCAGGAACTGAGGAAGAGCTTTTTAGAGAAAAATCAAATACGTTCTACTTTTTTAATTAACTTAATGTTGATGTTCATCAAAAGGTACCTCTTATTAAAACCGATAAATTTTCATATTAAATTGCTGCTGCGGTTTGCTAAAAATGTGTCTGCGGTTCGAAACTAGATTTATGACCAGTACACTAGCATTTCTACGTTTTCGTCAATGAAACTAAAAGGTATCATGTCACTAACTCTATAATGCAGTCCTTGCTCAAATCTACTGTAAGTAGTTAATGAGTACAAAATCTGAACAGAAATCTAAATTTGAATCGGCGTGACCCACAGTCAAAATTTTGTTGCTTGAAAGTTCACCAATCAGAGAGTGTACGATTCTTTTTCTATAGGTACTATTGCGTTAATAAATATGTCCTAACCTTTTTAAATTTTTCGTCTGGGTAAATACGCCTGTCTATTTGCGATACTATGTATAGTCTTTTTCTCATTCAGATTTGAAAGTTCGAAACATCACGATTTATTAACTCAACAAAATTTTAAGAAAGCTCAATAAACACAACTAATATTAATTCGACTTTCGGGCAATATGTTTGGACTTTAGACAACAATTAAAATTTATTTGCATAAAGAAAGCAGAGGAAGAATATTCTTCTCATTTCGCTCGAACAGAGCTGTTAAGCAAATATGACCTCGAACTTGCCTGTACACCTCTATGGAACAGTTCTTACCCTGAAGGAGCTTATCTTCACCATTAGATAAAGTAAACTAATCAATGATGTCGAAACAGCTTGTTAAGTTTAGACATAAAAAAAAGATTTTTCATCTTCTCTAATACTAGGAAAGTGTAAATTGTAGAGTA
Organism: Ignelater luminosus; assembly: GCA_011009095.1. Classification (NCBI taxonomy): domain Eukaryota; kingdom Metazoa; phylum Arthropoda; class Insecta; order Coleoptera; family Elateridae; genus Ignelater; species Ignelater luminosus. The sequence goes on along the minus strand of VTPC01005427.1, from coordinate 9,204 downwards.
TTTTTCTATAAAACACTTGATTAATGTCCTAACTGCGTTCTGTTATATAAATACTGTATTTTAATTTTAATACTATTCCTATACAATTCAAACTATTTTTTATTTGTTCTCAATCGGAAAATCACCAGTAAAGCGTTGGTCTGCTTGAAGATAACACCTACCTTGCAAACACTATGCTTCTGTCAAAGCAGTTTTGAACTTTTCTCCGACTAGTCTGCTATACGTAGTATCAAGAAAGTCTAGTTTGCACACGATACTTAATTATTTAGTTCAGTCTAATATGCCAATCTTAGTCAGATCAAAGCAGTTCGACTTGTATTGAACAGTAAATTTGAGAAACTTAACTACTACAAATTTATTGCGTCTGTCACAAAAATTGGTGCCAGCCAATAAATAGTTTTACTATAGCAAGTTCAACTTTTTGGGCTTAGTCCAGAACATTTTGTAATACGTAGAGTGGACTTAACCTACTCAAGAAGATTGAGAAACACTCTTTTAACCGCCTTTTCACTTCCACGGGCTAACTGTAGCTTAACATTTTTAAAACGTTATGGTGTGCTAATTTTGAAAAACTTTTGATAACAAATATTAACAAAGTTTTATTCTTCTGTTTCATAGAAGCAAATTGAACTGCAATTCTTAATTCCTAGTAACCGCACCAACTGCGTACCCTGAATCATAATAAATGTTTTTGTATAATCGAAATTGACATGAGCTATTGCTATACGTGTAGTTTTTGAAGTCATATCAGCAGTGTTTCTAAGCATCAAAGACCGAAAATATAGTTTAATATCGAAATTGGTTGATAATGCGTTAGTAAGGGTGGAAAGAAAAACAATATTATTGGTCAAGAAAGTTAGTGGTTTCTATGGTCTTGACTAGGAAGCAAGATTTAACTGTTTTTAAATTGTAAATGGATTTGGAAAACACTTTTACGAACGGTATAGGAATCTTCCTTGGTTTTATAGAACCGACAAGAAGAAGATTGCCTTCTGATTTGCTTTTGCTGTAATTCAGATGAGAAAGAAATTTTGAAAACTATCAAGCCAAAAGTAATTTTAATTTTAGCTTGCATGTAGATTAATATCAAAAACATAAAATAATTAATGATAAAATCATTACACAGTGAAAAAATTGTAATTTGAAATCATTCTTCCAACTAGAAATAGATTACAGCTAATAAGTTTACTTCTACATTAAACTTCTACAAATAAACAATATGAATTCATATTCAAGCAAAATTGACTGTTTTTCTCCTGATGATGTTCCTAGAACGAAACCGGTAGAGAAAATTAAATAAAAAATCAAAACCTTAAGGAAGTACCTTTTATTAATCTAATCAAAAGTAATCTCTTCACGCAGTGGCTACAATGTAGTCTGAGGTTTTCGTGAACTCCATTTATAGGGTGCACAGTATTACATTCAGTCTAAAAATGAGACAATCGTGGCCAAAAATTTTCTTTACTTTTCATAATATTTGCCCAATGGACAGCCATCTAAATCTGAATTTAAAGATTTCTTTGCACGTGATCATAAAATAGCGCTATGTTTAATAAAAGTTTGCACACGCAGCCACGAGACTGGAACAGCAGCGCCACGGCCTCCACTGTCAGTAGTGGACCAAATGACAATGAGGACACTGAGAGTGGGGCTGTTGATCACATAGTAAGGAATCAAATGCAAATCGTCACATGCAAGTGCAATCACATCACTTTTTAGTCGCTCAGCTTTTCGTTGTCTGCATCGTTGCCAGATGGTCACCAACGTTCCATTTCAGTTTTGAAAAATGTATACAAAATAGTACTCTTAGAAAAAGTTTTTTTATCAGTGCTACATGGCAGACAGTAGGGCTTTGAACGTAGGTTTACGTTTAGCAGCCCTACCTACGTTCGTTCAATAGCGCTGCTAACACGCGTTAGAAGTTCATAGCACCACCGAGCACCACCAATGTTTGTGAGAGGTGCTGAGCCACACTGTTCAGTGGCACTGTGTGAAGGCACTTTAAGGTGTCCGAGTTCTAAACTGTGATCAAACGTCTTCAGTAGATTTTATTGTCGTAACTACGACGGCCACATTGGATTACTTTATACCGTGAGATCGTTAAAACTTCAGTTTCCAGTAAACCATGAAAAGTAGTTTTCTTAACTAGTGTTTGAAAGTAGCAGTAGTAGTAGTGCGAGTGTGAAGATTTACGAACGAGGCTCTAGCCGAATTCGGAAATTCACATGAGCTACGATATAGCACTTTCAAACGAATTATAAAAATTATTTCTTAGAAGACCCCAACATTATGTCCAAATCTTTTTAAAATTTTTTCCTATTATGATATAAAAGTAACGATATGTTCATATCGTAACGGTGTTGATAATTTCAATTTTCCTAAGTTGTCAAGAGTAGGCTGCTGCAGTCGATATGACGACTTTCATAGGGGATTGGTTGTCTAAAAAAGTCAGATGTTAACTTATTCCATTTTCAGTAAAATCATTTGTCAAGGTTATGTGTTGATCTTGGTTGTCCACGTCACGCTTAAGTTACGCCGATAGAAAATTTCACAGTCTTCTGGAAACTGAAGTTTTGATGATCGTACGGCAGTTTATTCTAACCTTCCCACTTTTCAATAAGCTTGAGAAAAAATCTTAAGCTTCTACGTCATTTAGAGACCTTTCTCAAGTAGGAAAATGTCATAGTCTCTTTTTCAAAATAATGTGATAACTGTTGTAAATTGATTTGTTACATTCAAAAAGCTTTTATTAATTGACAGTCAGATCTCGAAGATGCTAACAAACGGAGGCAGTTCAAGACTTTATTCTCTCTAGATTTACAGTGCAGGGTGTTTCCGATGAATGTGCTCCAATCTTGATTAGCTAATTAAGCGCAAATCTGCACGATTCTATGAAAAAGACTAAAGAACAGCAAGACATAGAGATTTTTCTAAGTAATTTCTGTAATTATGAGTATCACGTCTATGATATGTTAACATTCCAATTATTGAATCCGATATACCGATATTGCGTACTACATGCCTACATTTCAGCTATTTGGTGCTTAGGTTTGCTATTGCTAGATAGAGTTAGTTTCGCCCTAAAGCACCTAAAGTGTATAGCATTTGTTTAAACATATCATGTTTTGTAATTTTTTTCTTATCTCTATTTTTTTTATCTGTTCTTTTATCGTTTTTTTTGTTCTAGAAAAGAGAACACGTTTTGATGTGAATTTTCATTGAAAGAATGTTATAATTAATATCGCCGTTATTTAATCATCAATTATTAATACTTTGGTGATATTATTACCTTATTATATTACTCGTTCTCTTAAAAAAAGAATTTATTTTGTTTGTGTAATTTTTATCGCATAGATACGTGAACTTATTGGTGCACGTTTTCTTACAAACCTATTGACATTTCAGGTAATTGTTTTGATTCCTTAAAAATTAAATTAGTTCGCTTATTGTTAATATTTTATTCCATGCTTCTTTTATCAATCCTTTTATTTAATCCGTTTAATCATCGTTACATCTCGACTTATTAACTTCAATTAGAAGAGTTGATCTGCGTTCCACATTTCCCAATAGTTTTGTTGAAATAGTTCACATTTGCGTCGCTTCCACCAATTACATCGACGTTCTTGGTTTTCCTGCAGCTGCACTGCAAATGAAATTCTGGCAGTATTGAACATCGCATTCGGATGATAATTGAATTGGCAAATTGCATACCACTTTATGGAGTACCATTCAGTAATGCAGAATTTTTTTCTCTTTCTCTTTCATTCATTCATTGATTCATTTAAAATTGTATCCACTTTTAACTTGGACGTCAAGAAGCTCTACGCTAACGATTGCGCTAATTATACGTTTGGTTCTGAAAATAATTAGAATAATTAATGAATTAACTGATTTTACATTATTTTATTCGGTGATACTTATATTTTAGCTTGCATAAGCTCCATCTTGTTTATTTTGCTCACTGATAATAATTTATTATCCTTGATAGAGATAGAAACCTACACGGACCGGGTTTTCTAGTCGGGCCTTTACTCGTCCCGGGACAAAGCTTGGGTTAGTATCGGGCCGGGACTCAGTTTAAAGATTTATCGGGCCTCTTGGGTCTATCGAACCGTTCGGATTTTCCGGGTTTCTCGGATAATACAGGTCTGTCGAGCCATTCGGACCTCTCTAGCTTGTTGGACTTTTTAGACTTCTTGACCATTCAGGCTTTTCGGATATGTAGGATCGTTCGGGCTTCTCGGGCCAAAGAAGAAGTTACCGGGTTTTTTTCGGGCCGCGTCAAGTTGCTCCCAATCGGACCGGGCCGGGCCGAGTCTGCAAATTTCGGCCCGTGTAGTGCTGTAGGTGGAGACCTCTATTTACATTAATCCTATTTAGGTTCTCGTTGGGATAAGAAACTGCCATATTCCCAAGAATGCAAATATATGATTACTTTACTTACATTAAATAATTCTAAACTTAATGTATACGTTCGTATTTTGTCTAACTTACCTATTTATCTATTGCTTGGTCCTTTCAGAGGCTTTAGCTGCCACTGTTGTCGTCATAAGCTGGAACTGAATCATTACAACAGTTCTTTTTGTTATACTTTTGACAACCCATCGCGGAGAATAACATTATTTTTGTCATAAATACGCTAGTGGTTTCATGTTTATTTCTTCTATACACTTTTTATGGTTATTTGCTTCACAACACTAAAATGAAGTCTTTTGTGTGTAACTGTCCATTAAATACTGAGACTGTGTTCCCAACACATTCTGAATTCTCAGTTCACGTTTTAAGTGCTATCTCAAAGAGAAAATAAATAACATTACCCTAAGGAATTATTTGCTGCTATTAAACTTTGAAAAAGGTTCAGTAACCCCTTCATTTGAGAAGACACAATTTATGATTTTGAGTATAACATACTGAATTACACGTTTTGCTCAGTTGTGTTGTCTATACAGCGCTGGGTAAAAGTATGGACCTCTTTAATTAATGTATGTACGCGTTGAGTACTACTAGATCATTTTAAATCAAGTTTTGTACAGGGGATTTCTAATGCATAAGATTTAGCCAAAAAATGGCAGCAATTTTTTTATTTTAACTGAAACATCTTGTATGTTTGTTTAGATTTAGATGGAGCTTTCGTTTACAGGTATGTTGCCATAGATATCATACTTTTGCTTTTGATAACTACCGAGATATTAATGAAAATGCTCAAAAGTATTTATTTGCAACTTACACCTGGTAGCCGACCGAAAACGAAAACAACACAAAACCAACAGTTCTGGCATATTTAGAACTTTTAAATACTAAAATTATTTTGGTTCTTGCAAAAAAAGGAGAAATACTTTAAGAGATATGGTAACACCTACTTAAAACGCATGTTTCCAAATAGGCAAATAAGTTAAAGACGTTGATATCAATTAGCGTTTTTGCTCGTTGGAGTTTAATCTGAGGATTTTCTTTTTTGGGAATATTTGAGACATTGAGTGTATAACAAGCGCTACAAATAATCGAAAATACTTATTTGCCCCAACAGACATACATGTTACAGATGAGTCGCCGGTATCTAACCCAAAAAGAACTTGAAGATGAAATAAATGCGGTGTCTGAGGACAATGAGGAAAAATTGGAAGGTCCACACCACAACAGTGGATCATTCAACGAAGATTACTGCCCAACAGAGAATGATGTAGAGGATAGTAGCCAAAGTGGTGTAGAATCAAATGTGCCTAACATGAATTCGAAGACAAACGAGCTAGAGGATAATGATGAAACTAGCTCAAATTCAGGCGAGAGTAATTCAAGTTCGGGCATAAGTGAAGAAGATGAGCAACTAGTGAATAATACTATATTCCCAGATTAGTACTTCCACAACAAAAATCAGAGGAATGTATGCTTCCTCGTGAACTGAACGAGCTGGACTTATTTTTAAAACTTTTTCCCAAAAGTCTTATAATGCACATTGCACAATGTACCAATATGCGTTTAGAAATTTTTGAAAAAGAAAGCAAAAAGAAGAGGATTTCTACTGACTACCATGAAATCGTGATTGTTCTTAGAGTTTTACTTATGATGTCCTACAATTGGGTGCCTGCATTCGATCATTACTGGTCTAAGAATGAGTCTCTAGGGAATAGAACTACAAAAAAAGCAATTTCTAGAGATCGCTGCAAACGTCTGTCGGCAAAAATGTACTTCAATAGTCTCGAGAAAGTTGCAAACTGTAGGAAGCAGTTCTACATTGAAGAAGTTGTAAACTGTCTAAAACTCACGTTTCAAAAGTTTCGTTCTGAAGCAGCGTTCCAAAGCATTGATGAATCAGTGGCGAAATTCAAAGAGAGATCTTTGATGAAACAATACTTACCTTTGAAACCAATTAAACGAGGGATAAAGATATGGGTTGGAAGTGACTCCCCTACTGGGTACGTCTATGACCTAAAAATATATGCAGGCAAAAAAACTGAAACAACTAGTGGTGCCCTGGGAGAGAGACTAGTGAAGAATTTGGCACGCTCTCTTAGAGAAAAGGCAGTTGCAGTATGCTTTGACAGGTTTTTCGCTTCTGCCAAGTTGCTGAACGAATTAGACTATACAGCAGTAAGAACACTTATAAAGAGCAGGAGAAGTGTGCAAGAATTTTTCGAAAAGCTCAATCGTGAACATTCACAATTTCGAGTGAATAACGAAGATACAATAGTTTGCAGATGGCAAAATACAAAAGATGTGTTGGTAATAAGCAACTGCTTCTCAGATGGAACAAGAAAGGATGTGCCTTGTCCTGCAATGTTTCAGTTCTATAATGCTAATATGGGTGGCGTCGACTTGACAGATCAGATTGTTGGGTTGTATAACTTTGATCGAAAATCTGGCAAATGGTAGAAGAAGGTGTTTTATAAACTTTTGATGGTAGCCGTAGCGAATGCTCATGTTGTTTATAACGATTTGCACAGGACAAAGACGCCATTCTTGCCATTTCTAATACAAGTTGCAGAAGGACTAGTTTCATTAGGAAGAAGTAAAGCAGCTGTAAAAAGAAGGTCAGCTACATCACTGGGACGACCTCCAAAAGCCAAAAAGCGAAAGACGATGTTGACTGTCGGGATCATTTGCCCATCCAAGGAAAAAACACGTAGAAGATGTTTCAGATGTTCTTCTCAGTTAAGAAAGGAAACACGGACCTGTACGGTGTGCCCGGCATGTACCGACCTGCCTCTGTGTAAAGGCTGCTTCACACAATATCATTTACAACGATTTTATACGTATTTATCGTGTTTTGACTTATTCTTTCGTGAAATAAAAATTGATATTCAGTACTAGAGGGTTATATTTGTCCCAGCTAAAAAGTCGAGCTGGGACATATACGTCCCAGGCAAAATGGCGTTTTTGAAATTTTTTTTTCCAAAAATAGACTTCTTTACCTTAGTTAATATAACCAATGCAAAGAAATGTCTGAAAACAGCAGTTATTTGCGAGGAGACAAATCCGGTTTGAAAGCATTAAAAATATACAGCGTGTTCCAATTGTTTTATATTCACTTAAGCTGAAGGTTAATCGAAGCCATTGATAGTCTCATTGCGCTCGCCACATAGTCAAAGATATTGGAAGTGTTCGATACTTTTTTCTAACACGTATTTCAATTTGATTCAGTGTCTTCATTAATTTTCTACAATCGCTTTGAAAAAAGAAAACGATTCTATGAAAACCTCGTACCTATTCTATCAGTTGATTGGTTTATTTCCTAGTGTTATGATATGGAGAGCTCTTTTTCTCAGGGTCCTTATTTTTCTTCGTGTGGTTCTTAAGTTTTTTATTAAAACGCTATTTTTTTGACAATATTAATTTATTTATTTTCACTGTCATTACATTTATCAAAACAAAAAACAAAATTTTTTTTTATCCTCTCTTTTTTTATCATTTTCAAATATCACTACATTTTTAATATCATCACATTTCCCCTCTATATTAATATAAATTTTAAGCGTTTTATACTATAGCTTAAATTTTGATTAATATTAACTGAAATATACTCAATTGTGAATTCCATTACAATTTGATCTTTGTTTCTTTTATTTGTCTTATGTAATATAATAGATATTGTTTTGTTTCATGATATACATAATCATTTTTTTAATGGTGTTTTATTTTATGTTTTTATTCTAACCTTAATTATTTGAATTAACGGTCTTGCACTTTGACATTTGTCGAACGTCATTTTGACATTAGGCAACTGTCATTCATTCATTTTTTTTTCTGACATTAGTTAATTGTCATTTTTGACATTACATTATTTCAACAGAATAACAATTTAAAATTTTATAAGTTGAGTTAGCATTATTAACATTTTATACAGGATTTTTTTTTGTTTTTTTAACTCAATATTCGATATTTTCATTTTATTTCACATTTCCTTCCCATTTCTCCCTTATTTCCCTCTATTTTCCAACTAGCTTTCATTCATGCTGCATTCATACAAATCATTTTCTACAACTTCTTAAGAAATTGCAAAATTATTTTCTATAATAGTAATGTTTTCTTCATATAACTTAACTCCCTGCCTCATTTATCTACTTCAATATCATATTTTATCTTTACTTATTCATATTAAGGATCATATTTTGACCTTTTCTTTTAATATTACCAATCATATCATTAATTATTTATTATTATTATCATTATTATTCTACTAACTTTATATTCAAATCTTCATAATTATCATCATTTTAATAATACTTCATTAATAATTATTGAACTCATTATGATTATCTTTAACACATTCATTCAAGCATCATTCATACCTTCTTGTCAAACCTAATACGCAATGTTCCCTATTCTTCTTTGGTTATTTTTGTCAACATTGGCTTCTAATTTTTACTTTAACATTCTCTTGTAGCATTTATTCTAGTTCTTTGATTTTCTTTCTTTTTCTGTATTTGTAATTTCTTTGTTCCTCTCTGAATCCCGATAGTAAATTCTTTAAATGTTTTTTCATTATCATTTTATATTTTTCCATCCTTATTTTGGATTTACTATCTTTCTTAAATATTTTATACCTCGATTCCTTATTTTTCTTTCTAGTCTTATTTTTAAATTTTCTATTGACTTTGATCCCCTCCAACCTTTTATTTTCCATTGTCATCTTCATTTTGTTTCTTCTTTCCGCTTTTCTTGCTCTTCTTAGTTCATTCTGCCAGTTAATAGTACATTTCAATTTTT